>WBMZ01007959.1:82795-231636 GCA_013400975.1 Atrichornis clamosus | reverse complement strand
ATAATAATAATAATAATAAAGTGCTCCTCAGCCTATCCAGACACAGATTATTTCATGATAACATGGAATGTGTTCAGCAGCTGCATGCTCTTGACAAATAACCCTCCCTCTCCCCCAGCAGTATACTTCAAAATAATTGGCTGAAATGTTCTTAGCAAATAATTATTTGACCAATTAACGCTGTTAGTCGGCAGAGTAATGAACTGTGAATAGAGTTTTAATTCCACATGTGAAATCCCACATTCTTACGAATGGAGGGAACATAAAGAGCATTTTAAAGTTGTTGAAAAAATAATTTCTTTAGAAAACGCTGAAATGATGCAAAAGTTTTTCTTTCTGCAAACACTTACGGAAACCAAATGGTATTCAGATTGATGCTTGAGATAAAAAAAGCAGTAAAATGAGAGATGAGTACTGACATATCAAACTTCTAGCGTTTCTTCAAGGCAAGATTTCTGAATGCTTTTTGAGTTTATTCACACAGAATCATATAGTGAATGGTTATCTGTAGAAGTCAAGGGCCTACCTGTGAAGAATTTTCCATTTAGCCCTTACTCTGTTTTAGCTAAATTAAATACTGTTCAATAATAATCTACTACATGTGGCACATTCCTCGTGTAACAAATAATCGGGCAGTTTATATCACTATTAGGTTACCAGTAATGGTCTCATATTTGATATATATTTCTTGATGACATCTAGGCTGAGTGGTCAAGCTACTGCAATAATTTGGATTAAAAATTCTATTGTGGAAAATAAGAGGGAAAGAATTATGAAGCAACCAGAACTATGGGGAGAAAACCTGGTTGCTTATGTATTAGAGAAGAAAGCAGATAGTTAATAATGCAGGTGGAGAAAAAAAGCCCCACATAAAATCTAAGGATAGATGACCAAACCAGGACTATTTGAAAAAGAAATAAGATGAAGGATTATTAGCAAATAAATAAGGTGAAGGACTATTAGCAAAAGAAACAGGAACTAAAGACTAAAGCCAAAGTATTTTAAGTGCAGGAGTGGAAAAAGTAGCCACAAGCAAAGCATTCATCAGACTGAAACAATGGCACATTCACACCATTGTGTTCTGAAGTAATTTGCCTGTAGGACAGAAAAAATATCTTGTTTTGAATTCAGATGGAAATTAAAATGCAGCACTGTCTCTCAGGCTCTTTTTTTGGGTAAGTTTTTTGACAGCTACCAATGTCAGAAAAAGCTTCCTATCTTAGTGTCTGTAACTTGAATTAAAAAAAAAAAAATAAGCAAGAAGTAAGACTTTGATGAATCTTGTGTCACTGTGTACATGGACATATAAATTTGAGTTATCTATTACTTTTTAGATATTTTGCAGGGAATTTTCTTAGATTTCAGTGGCATGAACTTTATTTAAACTAAAAGTGGTTAAAAAAATTAAGTGTGTGAGAGAGTACAGATTTAAAATCAACATGCATTTGAAAATATCATTAGGAAATTTCACCTTGCTACTTTTGCTTAGTGTCACATTAAACAAATGAGGTCAAAACTTTACTAAATGAAAAAGGAAAAAAAAAGGTGCACTGCTTAAGTAAATAAAAGAGATCTTCCAGTCCCCTGGAAGTTCATCAATTAAATACTAGCAATTTTTCAAAACTAGTTCTTTCTACTCTGGCAATTTTGTGTCCTTCTCTCTTGCATTCATTTAATGGTTGAAATGGCACAAATTTACATAGTTCCTTGTCTTACTGATATTTTGTGATTATCATATATAATGGGAGAAAGGAATGAAAATGGGGGTAGAGGACGATAGAGATTTTTTTAGTATTTTTACATCTCCTCTTGTTAATCTGAATAATAGCTTCAGTCTCAAACACAGGGTTGATGTTGGGCTGCTTACTCCTGTTGTGGAGCTACAGAATGAAGAGCAAAGAGCCCAGGCAAGTTTGAAAGACAATTCTTCCAGCAGTACAATCCTTTTTTTTTTTTAAACCCACTCAGTACTTGGAGACTGAAGCTTTAATTACTGCAAATAACCTTGATTTGATCTTTAGTCTTAGTAAAAATGTCATTATATCTCAGCAATTAGAGCAAAGCAGATATTGCAAAAAGTTTTTTCGCCCGTCCAAGTGGCAAGAAAATCTATGCATTTTTTGTTTGGTTTTTCTTTTTCTTATTTTGTCCTTTTGCCTTTTATTTTCTCCTTGCCAAGCAATGAAAGCATGATTTTATTCACAAAATTGTGCGAAGGGAATGATGCGAATACTCCTGTTACCTGATGTTCACAGCTGATTTGACTGAGGGGAGATCAAAGCAGGGAAGGAATATCTCTGGAATCCAGGAACTAATTGTGTGGCACCACGGGATACATAAATAGTCCAGTGGCTAGTAAGAAATGTGTGCTGGCAAGTGTATTGCATTAATGATTCATCTGAGTTTGAGTAATGACTAAATATGACCATTATGACCGGGTAAAAGGTTCTATATTTCTTGGATAATTTGCTCCTGGGAAACAGTCATCAATCAATTTTTCCTACTTGAAAAGCAGCCACGATGAGCCTCTATTTTAATGGCGTAGGTCATCTTTACCTGCATCTATTTTATAGCCCCATAATTGCCTTGATTTCTGCGAACTTGCTCTTGATTTATGTTGCTATAAATAAATAAAGAACAAATATTAACTAATACAGCCTCACAATCTCCATGTAATTATATAGATGTTAGCTGGATTAGCCTCTCAGCATCACACTTGAATGTCTGGGATAAAGAACATCAGGTGTTTCACAGAAAGGTTAGAGAATATTAATAGCTCCAAATAGAAGAAAAAATTCAATTATGGGGCTAATAAACAAATTACTCAAAGATGTATTGTGTGTGCACTTAGTATCTAGTCAATAATACATGATCTAGCAGGCATTTTTTTGCTTTTCCTGTATATTTGATTACTTGAATTTAATAATTTAAATGATTTCCATCAACACACCCTTGGGAACCCTCATCTGATGTTTTGCAAATTAAAGCCTCATTGGTTATGTTGAACGAAGCTAAATACATAATTCAGAAAAATGAGAAGGACATGCCAATATTGACATCTCCTCCTGGAATTCAGGGACCAGAATAAAAATCACATTGAAATCTTGGTCCGCAACTTGTTGGAAGATTTTATTGAAATCAAACTTCCACATTTTTCCATCAAGACTTTTGGATGATTCGTGTAAATATATGCATTTCTGGAGGGAGTTGCAGCATGCCATAGCACAGTAAACTTTTTTATTTGAAACAAGTGACTGTGAAGATCATAAAATTATTAAACCATGTTGTCCTTAATTCATTCGTGAGGTTAGTGCAGAGAGGTTCTGTTACATAAAGATTACTACAGACTTCCTTGCACCTGACTTACAATACCTTCAGTAACAACATTCAATTTAAAGGCCAGTGAGCTGTGGATCTGCAGGTGTTCACTTCCAGTCTGTGTGTTCCATCTGTGTGTGAATGATTTGTGCAGTGTGTGCGTGCTGTTTCAGACTGGGAATTTGTAATTTTTAACTACTTTTAAGTAGTTCTGAATAAATAGAATAATTAATCAGGCCATCCTGGAGGTATTTCGTTGCTGTGCCTTCTACTTGCTACTTCACTCTGGCTTTTTTTTTGGTGTCTATTGGTATTTTTATTATTGTTTTTCTCCCAGAGAGTGACCTTTGTCGTTTGATTACATTGCTTGTTCAGATTAAAGGTTTTACTTGCTACCAAGAACCCAGGTCAGGTGTGTCTCTACAAAAGGATGAAAAAAACCAAACCAGTTGCAAATGCATGAGGAGTGGCTTTTGCTGTATGATTTAGGAACAGAAAAGATTGCTGTCACTAAAAGTTGCTAGCGTTTCATTAAAGGGTCAGCAGCATAAAAGCAGCTGTTGCTCTTGCAGATGTATCCACCAAAATACTTATCAAACCCAGTGCTCTCAAAGCTTTTTTCTGTTCTAAACGTAATAACTGTTCTTCAGTCTTCCTGTTCTTTCTCTTCGTCTTCTCAAAATGATTCCACATACATTATTTTGTATCTTTTTGCTGACACTTGCCTTTTTCTTTTTGAAGTCCCTGTCAGTGTAAAATGGTGTTTTCACATGCTTTCTTCATGCCTTATCTACTACAGAAAGAGAAAAATCAATGATTGTTGTGCTTCTTTATCCACTTTGTGCTCTCCCTTCCTTTCATAATGTTGCTTCTTCTGACATAAACTCCGCTGATGTAACAGGTAACCAAATATCCCACCTAAACCTGCCTGCCCTCCCAATCTGCCCACCTATCCCAGTATGGACAGGATTCATTCCACGTCCTGAAGGCCGCTCTGACATCCCAGTCTCCACTGACACTTTGTAGTTTTCAAGGACTAGTGTTTGGCTTGCTCATTTTGTACGAGATGTAGATGGGTTTTGATAAAATTAGGTTAATGGACTCAATAAGAATCAAATCTCATAGTCCTGTGAGAATTTAGAGTAATTTTGAGTTGCTAAAAAGTTTGATCAAATGCAACTTATCTATAGAGTTCATTTGGGTTTTGTTTTTTGCAGTTTTTTTTATCTTTTGTTTGTTGGTGAAGACATAGGTTTTAGATGAGAGAAGGGTTTTTTCCACTTTGCATTTTTTTTTTGCAAGGTTGTTTTTGTGTCAAGCACCAAAACAGGGTGGAAGCCTGGTTGTTATGCTGGCCTAAAGAATAAATGTCAGCAAGCTCATGTGCACTGAGGGACCTGTTCTCCTGGGATTGTGTGTGCTCTGCAGCTCACTGAAGCTCTACAAAAGACCCATTAGAGCCAGATCTGACAATCATTTGAATCTCTGTGCATGTCAACAACTGTCCTCGGATCAAGGGTGACAGAGAGCTCTCTGGCTGTATGGAAACGGATGTCAAGTCATTCAAGCAGTCTTCCCAGTCGTTGAACACAGATAAGTTGTAAATCACTTTAGGTCAGGAGAAAAAAAAAACTACCCAAAAATCTTGCGAGGAGGCACAGGGAGAGTTAGGTGAAAAAGTGAGATAGCAGCTGGAAAAGCAGCTTGTAAAGGATTCAATTCCTTCACAGCATCAATAAGTATAAAGAAATTCAAATTTCCTACTTTAATTAATGCAGCTTGTTGTGGCAATGCAGCCTTCAAACAAGTCGTCCGACTTTAGAAATTTTCATCTGAGGGATGGAATTACAGCATTGCCACCAAAAAACTGATATGGGTTTGAAGCATGGCATGCTTGGCTGAATAGAAGACACTTACACGAATCAAAAGTGATAATCCGTTTCTGCAACATGTGGTGCACTGCTGCATTCCAGGATGAACATGATCAAACTTTGCCATGCTCGAGGGATGTCTGAGATTGCTCTGACTTCCCAGCATCACCACACTACTGGGTTTTGCCCCTATCAATTTCCTGTAAGAAACAGTAGGCATGGTGCCTGCAGAATTGCATACTGCGGGGAGAAGGGTTGAATTACCTACAGCTTTCTACTGGGAAACTCTTAGAAGACATAACAAGAATTAAGGTATTTGATTGCCAGCTCTGTGTGTGCATGCACGTGACTGTGCTCCGACTTTCAAACAGGCTTTGATCGGGAGAAATATCCTTCCATTAAAAAAACAGAGACAGAGAGCAGAAAAAAATTTCTTTTTGTTTTAAGCCATTTTCAAAACTTCCAAGAAACAATACTCCTTTCCTTACGAGGCAGTTTTGCCAAGTTCAGTGCAGGCATAAAATCAATTTCTCGCCATTGAAAACTGCTTTTCATTTCACTGCGTTGTAACGTGTCCGTGAGGGGCTGGGAGCTGGGGTTGTCTGTCAAGGCTGAAATAACTCTTGGAACATCACTTGTTCTTGGTCTAAAAGTTGCCTACCTGATGACAGTACCTGCTGTTCACATCAGAAGTGATGGGAGGTAGAGGAAGGTTCTAAGCCCTTATGGAAACTGATTATTTTTTTTCTTAACGTCACTTGATGTTGTGCTGAAAACAAACAAACCAATAAACAAAACTTCAATAAAAGAGGATGATTTGCTGCAAGTGACTGGTAAATATGGTTATAAGCCAGGTAAGACTTGCAGTGTAAATAAACCAGAGCCAAAGGATGAATTAAGCAATAGTAACCACATCTCTTTCTAAGAGTATTTATCTGCCTGTGGCATGTGTCCAGCACAAACCAGATGGTATCTGAAATGCTGAACAATTTAAGCTACAGGCTGAAGGGGTCTCGGCTTGCCCATTAAAAACAAAGCAAAACAAAATTATTTTACTTGCTGATCTTACCAGTGTTGTCCGAGAGCTGCAGTAATGAGCAGTGAAGACACTTTGGGTATAATCTCACAAATATGAAGTGGTGCAAGACACTGCAGTGTTAGGACTTATGTGGTTATGTTGGAATATGTGGACTTAGGTGAACATGAGCTGCTGAATGTTGAAATAGACATTGTGCATGGACAGGATCAGTTTTCATTAAATGTTATTGAGAAAATGATGGAAACAGAAAGCATGGAGTAATCCAGTGACCGTTCATCAAAGATGTGGAAAATTCAAGTTCGCATGTTTCTTTAGCTCCAGTTGAGCTATCTCAACTAGATTAGAGCATTCTGGGGACTGTGTTCACAAAAGAAAATAAAATTTTCTACTTCCTATTGCACTTCCATTTGGGAAGAAAATAGTAATCTGTAGCAAAAAGGCTAACGAATATTAGGAGTAGAAAACCTAGGAAAATTATCAATAAAAAAGGACAAATTAAAAAAGCTATATAACTCTACGAATGACAAAAGGGATCATTCCAAAGTCTGCCTTCGTTTTGTTGCAAAAATCTCCTTTCCTGTTACTGAGGTCTGTTGGGAAATCTGTGTTTCTAGAAGATGAGGGAAAGATGGTAAAATGCAGAGTCTCCGTGGAATTGCTGCGGCACAGGGACTAACTGAAACTGATGAAAACAAAGACACAAAAGTGTTCAGAAAAATGAAATCTTAGTGGTAAATAGAGTTTTAGAAGTGAGATGAAATAGGGAAAAAGGAGGACTATTAATAGTGTGTGGTTGGTGGACTAAGAAGACTGAGACACCATTGTGAATACACATCAAGAGGAAAATTGTATTTAGTTAACATTTAGATTTCTTTCTTCAGATATAAAAGGACACTAATTGTATAATTCACAGTTCATGTTCAGAAAGGGAAGAGATTTGCTCTGAATTAAAAGTCATGCTATGAAACAGCCGGGCAGGAGCGAAATTGGCAGTTCTGCACAATAGGCCAAGCATGAATTCCATTATCCCTATGGCAAGGAAAGCAAAGCTCGCTGTACACTGCCCAAAACTGTGTAAAAGTCAAACTGTGGAACAGGGAGAAAGATGTTCAGAACAGCAATTAGTCATCAAGTAATGTAACCCCCCGAAAAAGAAGCTGAGTGATGAATAAAACGCTCTGCCTGTCTTGAAATCCACTAGTTAAACCAGTAAAACCCTGGCAGTGGATGTACAGAATTTCAATAATCTGATAAACTGTGAATTTGAAGATGTAAATCTTAAACTTTGAATAATTTGTTGAGAACAAAGGATTTTTGGAAACTCAGAATGTCTCAGACTTTAAGTAGCTAAAAAATAGGTTTCTGCTTTGAGGTACCTAAGTCTAGGGCTTTTTTTCCTCAGAAATCATGGCAGTTTCTCTAAAAGCTCAACTGGGAACTGAAGAAGTTCACTTAAACCTCTGACTGAAAATCTTTCAGGTAATAGCTGGCTGTGTCTGCACACCAGTAAATACACAGGGAAACAATGTGAGTACTGACAGGGTTTTGGACCTTTTATGGAGCTCTACAAATCTTCCTCGTGTTTATCTTTCAACATATAAAGGTACCTTCATGGAAATGAATAAAGGATCCATTTATCTATTTGCAGTCATGCAAATACATTAATTGAATATATAGATATGTCAGACCTTATTTTTTCAACTCATTTAAATTAAGAAAGAAGCTATTTTCTTACTCATCAATCAAAGCCTTTCAGCAAGTGCTGTAAGTCATAAAGAAAACAAGCACAGAAAAGTTTTATAGCAGATGTAGATCTTGAGGGGGTTGTCTTTGGTTTTTTTCTTCCCCCATTTGCTGCATGTATCTGTTGTCTAATTTATTATCTCTTGGTGGTATCACTGCCCACAGCAGGAGGGTTGGAACTGGATGATCTTTAAGGTCCCTTCCAACACAAAATAATTTATGATTTGTCTCTGTCTCTGATCCTGGGTTAAGCTTCCAGTATAACTTTTACTATGCAGATATGTTTGTACTAATACCTTTTCTCATTTTATTTTATCCTTGATATCTGTGCTTACTGATGGATTCTGTAGCTACTCTGCAAGCAGTGTGAGGGGGAGGAATTTTTTTTAACTAATATTCACATGAGCCACTGCCTGGAGCAAGGAGCCTCACAACTGTTGTTTTACGAAAGTAAATTGGAAAAGCATTTCTGTTTTAGTGTAAAATAAAGTCCCTGAAGTTCACAGGCAGGGAGGCTTACTCGTAATTGTTCCTCTGATAAGAGACTATCACCTTGGATCAAACCTGATACAAGCAAAGTTGAGGAATAAAATTCCAAGGAACAGATCTGAAAATTAGTCAATTTATTTGCTAGGAAGAACAGGGCTAATATTTTTATATTGTGATCTCTACCTCAATGCCTGTCTTTTAATGCATAAAATAAATGCACCAGGGTAAAACCAGTGACTGTCAGGCAAAGGCATGTGAACAGCAGAAATGAGTCACGACTAAAGCGCTTTTTTGAATAAAAACTCAAAAAACAAATACCTCCAGGATGCAGAGATAACAAAAATGGGAGAAAAGTCCCCCAAACAGCATATTGAATATTTTTTTTTTTTTTCATAAAAGCATCTGTGGTATAATAGCAGAGAGAAAGGGAAACATAATGTTTCAAATATTTGTTGTAGTTAAGAGGTCCAGAGGCAGAGACCATTCTCCATGGTGTAGACTTCTCCTTTTTAATCATCTCTAGCATGGGAAAAAGGGAAAAGCTTCTGTGAGAAATGCTATGAATAAAAGATACATTTAAAATAGTTCCCTCCAACTCCATTTTTTACTTATAGTCTTTATGACTGAGACGTGCAGGTCAAAGACCAGGAAGAAAAGAGAAATTTCCTACATTCTTTCAAAACTGAAATAAATTTCAATGGCACAAGAATGAAGTATCGTTTTTGAGCCAGCAAAATGGAGATAAAAAGTCATCCCAGCTACTGATCTTCTTAACTGCTCGTCTTGGACTTAGAAGGGCATCAAAAAAAGCCTCAGACAAAATGGGCAAGTCAACTGTCACTAATGGACAGTAAAACCAACACAATTGATTTTAGTGTCTGTTTTTAGCCAGGGGACAAATGCAAGTTTCACTGTGGAGGGGCTCTGACATTTTTTTTCTTTTTTTCAGAAAGACTAACCAGGTAAAAATGGGTATTTGGGCACAACATTGAAAAAGCATACAGGTTTTTTCTTAAAAATTATGCATTTTCACAGAGCAAACCACTGCAGAGAATTTGTGTAGCAAACGGAGAGTTCTCAAAAAGAAGTCTGTGATAATGTACCTAACTTCCATCTTTTTCCAGTAAAACACAAAAGGACAACACAAATTCTTCAGTCTATTCCAACCTTCTTAACCTGAAATTAGGTTCTTTGGCCAGGAAATAAGAAACAATATTCAGTCTCCTCTTTGCCTTAGAGCAATAAGAGCCAGCATTCAGATACAGCCTTCAAAGCCCAAGATGATCCCAGCTGGAGTTAATGATGAAGGCAAATTAATTATTTCAAATTTAGTTTATGGCAGCTGAGTTCACATCACCACCACGGTGCTTCCATGCTCTGTGCAAACACCTCCCTTTCCAACTGTTCCAGGTGTTTCCACGTAGCAGTGCTTCAGACTGGAAATGAGTGTCACCCACTGAGTTTGGGAGACTTCTCCAGTCTTAGCATTGATTTTAGTTGTCCAAATTTCAGCTGTTTTCACTCCACATGCCTTATGTGCTCTGGATCTTGACTTAGAACGTTTTGGAGGTGAGGGAGGTAATGAACGGACACAAAATAAAATGTTTGCAAAATATTTTTAAAGCAAAATATTTGTAGACACCATTGACTGCTTTACTTAGGAAAGAGATTAAAGACATTCAGCTGTGAGAGGCTGAACATTAAAAAAAAGTGAATGTGTGATAACTCAAATCACATCCTGCTCTTGTGGATGCTGCATAAGGTTAATAGGAGTTGAGCATGGATGAAAACCAATCAGTCCTAAGAAAAGGAACACAATTATTTTGCTTTGCAGATAGCTTCACTAACCACAAAGGGAATTTCTTGAAATAATATTAAAGTAAATGAACTGCTTCTTTAACCTGACTCTAAAGGGTGTAGATAATTCTGACAGCCCTCAAACTCACACCTGTGTCTTCTGTAGTTATCAGTTATAGACCTTCCATCATTATTTAGTCAACCATTGTAGACATTTTTTTAAAAAAAACCCCACCAGTACCCTGACAATATCTGTTATGTACTGTCAGCTTTCCTGGAAAATTTCTGCTTTCTATTTAAAATGAGCAGTAAGTGTCCTACTCTACAGCTACTTAAATTGCAGCACTTACTCCCAGCTGCCTATCCATTTTTTGAGGTACTGCTCATTCTCAGCAAAAATTACTGAACACTGAGTCACTGGCGACATTTTGGAACAATGTCTTAAATTTTTGCAGGGCTTTTTCATATATATAAAACAGAAAAATGATCAGTTTTATGTCATTAGTGTCATCCCTGTTCTGGAAGGGGAGAATTCTGTGCCCATAAATGTAGAGCTTGTTATAGACTCAGATTTGAAAATACCAGGTTCATACCAGAAAATTCTTCCATACCAACATGGCCTAGGTCTGTATTCTTCCAGGTAAATCAGTGGGAATGATGCTATTTCTCTATTCAGTACTTGATAAAGGATTATATTTTTTTAATCATCATGAAATTGCAAGGACAATTGCATGTTTTTCCTCTCTAAATATTTTTTTTTACACATCTATATAAGAACTTTAGATTGTTTGTTAAATATAGATCCAGGGTTAAATAATGGGTTTTTTCCGTATTGAACTTTACTGTAACTATTGAGTCACAGTGTGTTAGCACAAGACAGTAAAAAAGAAGTTTTAGATAGAAACTCCACTTTTATTTTGACAAAGTATCATGTTCTGAAGTTTAGAATATTGTATATAAAGCCAGCATAATATATATATCTTCTTTACAAACTATTTTGACACTTTCTTGGGCTTGATATTTGAAAACATTACAACTCTTCACCTGAATATAGTTTTAAATCTCGATTCTTGACAGTTAAACGCCAATATTGGAGCAAATTGTCTTAACAGCAATCATCAGTCCAGCTCAGCACACTCTGTTGTGATTGTCTGGAAATCTTTCCACCGCTAATCCTATTGTGAAAGGGAATAAATACTTTCCATAAACTGTTTGGGTGACCGTTAAAAATAGAAGCATATCTTCATTTCTGTCTTAAACGCATTAATTTTACCTAATTAGTTTATCACCATAAACGTCTAGTACAGATACATAAAACCCTTCTAGAAATAGTGTATACATATGTTAAGTTGTGTTCTATGTCCATTTTATTCTGTAATTTTTTTACAAAGTTTCATGTAGATTTAATTTTATTTCATAATTTCATAACAAGAAGTCCTTTTTTTAAAAATTCTGATTAAGTTATACAGGATTTTAATAAGGACTTGGATTTATTTAAATACATTTTTATATAAAACAAAAGGGTATTTTCTCATTTTGGAGTATAATTTTTAAAGATTGTTCCATGACACACACCTCTCTGCTAGACCTTGGTGGGTGCCAATAAAGGCTGGATTACTTCGTAAACATTATCTGAAGCTCCCCATGATGGAATTTATTACCTTATTCAGAAATGATCAATCTCCTGGCTTAACAGCACCACTTCATTAAAGATAAAAGAGATAGAAGATTGAGATCAGAGAATAGTTTGAAGGGACCTTTGAAGCTCATCTTGTCCAACCTTCTGCAATGAGCAGGGGCATCTTCAACTACATCAGGTTGCTCAGAGCTCCTTCCATCCTGAACTTGGACATTTCCAGGGATGAGACACTTACCATTATGAAGTATGAGATGAAATTAAAAAAACCCAACTGCTTCTCTTTCCTCATTTAAGATCTTTCTTGAGAGTAGGTGGCTTTCTTCTCTCTTTAAAATACCTTCTCACAACGTGCGTGACCAGGTGGAAAAACCTCAAGCAGTTGCACCTGAGACTTGCACAAATTGCTCTTCATCACATTGTAGTGATGAACCACATTCAGGCATAGCAGGTTTTGGTCAGAGTTTTTACATCTCAGCTCTATAATATCCTCAGTTTTATGGCATTATTGGTTGTAGAAGAAATGCTGCAGGATATGTTAAAAGATGGAAAGCTGAACGTGTTTTCAGTTGTCTTCCAGCATTCAGGCGTTATTCATTTCCCTCTCTCTCAACCAAAGTCCCCAAACTTCTGGATTTCCTTTACTCTTGAGTCCTCTGAAGTGTTCAGCTCTTCTAGCATGTGGTGGAAAGCTTACAATGCACTGTAAACAGTGAAAATCTAAATGCTCAGCTCTGAGAAACTGTGCTATTGGCTGATGAGGGACAAAATGTCTCTGTGGCTCTCCTTGGTGAGCAGAACTCAGCAGGCAAATAATACTTTCAACCCCAGTGTATTTCTTCTGTATTTCACATGTAATTGTTTTTTCTTCTTCAGGCTGAACAGACTTAATGCCCCTGCCTCCTTCACTTGGTGAGGATTCTGTTATAAGCTAGACACAGGTTTCTGGAAATTCCAGTGTTCTGGACTATTATATGTGAGTGATGAAATACCAATTTTTATTTCAAAGAACATTATCATACAGAATTACACTGAAAATGACTTTTTAAAGCATTACTTCAAATACATCTTGAGCACTCCATCTCTTTGCAATTTGCACCTGCAGAACCCTCCAGGAGCTGCTGGGCAGGTGGATAAGGATCATGTCTCGAGGTGTTTGTGTTCAGTCACAGTGGAGGCGGCCTGGCCTTGAGTTCAGCAAAATCTTGTTTCAAAGGGAATGGAGCTGAATGAACTGGAAGTTTCCCATGAATTTCATTAACACTTGTCCAATAATGGGGGAAGATCTGCCTTGAAAGGGCTAAGATACGCTGAGGTTGTGTCTGACACAGGCTCTTTGTCTGCTTTCACCATGCTGTTATCAGGAGGCACTTTGGGTTTTGTATTGGGAAACAGATGCAGCCAGGACTGAATCACATTAAATAATGCCTCCTTAGAATTATTCTAAGGGTACAAAAATGAGGAGGGAAGGCTGTTTTATTTCTTAGCTGGTAAACACATGAAACTAATTTTCTCTCTGGATTGTAGTGCCTATAACACTACAAAGCCTTTTAGAAGTCTCTAAGAACTACTAATCTAACACTTCCTATAAGTAATACAGCTTTTTTTTTTTTTTTTTTTTAACCAGTTGGTCTAATTTTTTTCCCCAGCTGAGGTTTTGATCACCTGTTTTCATCTCTAGGGAAGGGAGGACATGGATATGAGATGGAAACTTTACTGTGATATGCACTACAACATGTATTATTTTTTGTTCCAAATGAAAGACATCCCAGGTCATTTTATAGTTATGGGCCAATACTCAATCAAATAGGACCCTCAACAACATGAAGCCCTGTAATTCTGATCCTTTTGACACAGTGTAAGCTCCAACAAACCTGATTAAATCTTTTATAGTGTTATATTTTCTATTTAGAGCAATTAAAATTGGCTCTCATCCTTTCAGTGCGTGACTGCATAAGAAGAAACAAGCTACACAATTTATTTTAATTGGATGTAATTTATACGTCTGTGTATAAAATAAAAATGAATACGTTTATGATTGCAAACTGCCTGGCTCAGTTTAAAAGTGCATGAGAACTATTTCCAAGTTTCTGCATTAAAGCTGAATTAAACATATAAGATAATCTTTAAAATGAAAAGTCATACAGGTTTAATAACTTTTTTTTTAAACAAAAGCACAAATACTTAGAAAATGTTGGCCCTCTAAGCCAAATTTTCATGTGATTATAGAACACAGCATTTTAATGGTAAATTTCTACCTCAAAATCATAAATAAAACATGCATGTTGATACGTACATCATCTGCTGAAAAGTCTTAATGTATTTCAAATGAGATGAAAACTTCATGTTTTGCTGTTTAAAGTAAGAAGTTAAGGTATCAGTGTAGGTTTCAGTCCTTTCCTCTTTTCAAAACTGGCTTATGTTATAAATCTCATCCAACCTGTTGAAATTTCACTTTATTTAGGGCTTGAAAACTGTTTCTGAGTTTGAATTCCAGTTCTGCTGATGCAAAGATGAGCATGGTAAATTCTTTCTCAATCCATAGACATTTCTGAGGTTGTGTGGGGGTGCATAAATGTTCATAAGATGTAGGCCTTGGGTTCCCATCAGAGTTTCTGAAGTTTGTTACAGATATGACCCAGTAAAAATCTCCTTATATCCCATTATTTAATGAAAGTCCTGCAGTCTAATGAAGAGCTAAGCTGGAAAATGATGGGATGGAATGTGTAGGGATGGATGATGTGTGTAAATATGGTCACACACACTTTTATCATGCCTAATAGACCTGGTGTGCTGCGGTTGTTGTCCCCAACCGTTCCTTTGCACAATTACATGGTTTTATAAAGAACATCTAAGAGCATTTTTCCACGGACATTTATACACTTTGGCTGTGTAAATATCTATAACATGAGAGTTGATGTGTTATGATACTGCTGGTGTTAGGTGCTTTAATTGTTCAGGTGATTAACACTTCTCCTGTTCACCTCATGTCCTTTTCCCCAGTCCTGTCCTGTACACGGACACCAAGTCATTGCAGCAGTTGACACAAGACTGCCTTGAGATGTGTGGCACTAATTAAATCAAAATTGCCAAATTAAAAATAGTTTACTTATAACTAATGAGGAGTGACCATCTACATGAGACAATATTCATTTTTTACTTCATTGATCATAAATTACTGCTGCAGTGTGTTGTAGTAAATCACAAAAAAAATCCATTAGCGAAGCTTTTTTGTCCCTGAAAGTACAAAGAATGTTAATTATTTTTCCTTCCTGAGAACAAACATTTTTTTTTCTGCTCTTCATTGACAAATGTTTGTGAAGCCATTCTACAAAAATAACCAGGGAATATAAATTTGCAGTGACTTTGCTTATGTTGATACATACGAGGACCTCCCTTTATATTCTGGTGCACATATCCTATGTGCAAGAGCTTAGTAAAAGTCTGGTTTAGGTTTTTAACTTTTAGAGACTGTAGCAAAGAGCATAAATTCTGTCATGTCCATGGGAAGTTTTACTGCTCAAATTGAAGCTGTGATCATTGCACAAGTATATAAAAATATTAAAACTCATTGATGCATAACTGTACTGCACTGGGCAGTTGTGATGGGGCATTATAATGCTGAGAATTGTTTTATTGTTGTTTTTAATCAAAAACTGCTGCCTCACTGAGCTTTGTTTAAGAAAATTCATGCTAGATGAGTTCTCTTGTGGGTTCTTCATTCTTCTTGCTTCCAAACACCAACCTGTTTTCTCTACAGATAGATATCTTAATTAGTATTTTCTGACTGCATAGAGCTTGAGGGGTTTTATTGATAGCTTGTCTGAGATAATGCTTTTTCTTCCATAGTGCATAATATTGCAAAGCTACATCTTTCCATTTGTGGCAATTTTAAATTAAAATTTTAATGTGAAATGTGAACTTTAGGAATATTTAATCAATATCAGAGGTTTAAAAACTGCATAAGACACATTTCAACTGCTTGTTTTCACAGTTCCAGGGAATTATAGAATGGGGAATGGGAAAGGTTTTGTACTATATTAACAGGGTAACGGGTCATGTATGCATAGGAAGCAGTAGAGAGAATAGAAGGTTTTGATTTAAGCAAAATGGCAAGAATTAGGGTATTATATCCAGTAAGGGCTGGATTTTTATAATCTCTTCCATAGGAATGGAAATTTCTTTTTGCATAAAAATGCAGGCTTGCTGACAATATCAATAGATATCCCAACCTCATCAATTCCACAAATACATGATTTTCACTGTCATCAGAAAAAAAAATGCAAGCACAAACAATTTTCTCTTTGTACTTTAGGTCCCTGTCAGCTCCTCTATAAATTAAAGTTAGGTATGTGCATTACCCTCTCCCCTAAACTTAATTCTCATTCTGGTACAGTGTGGCAGTCTTTGAGCGCTCTATATTTATTAATTTATTTATTTCATTAAACTTCTGACACAGAGGGAAAGAATATTGGAACTCCCAGGGCTACTCCAGTCTCAGTTCCTCTTCACTTCTTTTCGCCAACATTTGTTCTTTGTCTTTTTTCTGTGACTAGATAGGCTGCAGAACAGTGGGTGAGAAGTAAGATTTGATGTTCCCTTTGTGGCCTTGGATTTCACTGATCACCCTTAATGTTAGGTAAAAATAAAAATTTAAAAAAACCCCAAAACCCAAAAACCACATTGCCAGTGTATTCAATCCAGAAACTGTTACATTTAGAGCTGTTCATGGAAAAGTTACTCCAGTCTTGTACATTGTTATATTAGATGGCATTTGGCTGAGGAGGTGATATTCTCTCCCCTTGCTAGGTGAATTTTCTAATTTGTGATAATTTTGGGATGCAAAATACTCAACTTCATTTAGGAATGTAGATGGATTTTGCTGTTAAGAGCTGATTTTACTATTATCAGTCTGAATACCTCTGTGTCTTTTATAGCTTTAGTTGCAACATTAATGTTAGGTGAAAACCACATTTAATTCAGGGCCTGATTCTGGTGGCTGCTCTTGGTCTGACCACCTGAAAGTTCTATTCTGGCTCCAGCCCCATCCCAGCCCTTGTCTGCCCAGAGGGATTTCTGGATAGTGATCCAGTGCTGAGCTGGTTTAGAAAGATTTCTTCTACCTCTTCTTTCCTCTTCATCAGCCTTTGTGCAGCCTTCAGCACAGCTTTTCTCCTGTCTCCAGTGGCTATCAGCTCCATTACAGGAGAAAGGATGAGTCCTGTGGCTCTGTTAATTATTTACATCTGTGCAGAGAAGATGAGCAAGTGTCTGACACACAGAAAGCAGTGATCAGGAAACAGAGCCAGAGGGAAAGTGTTTGCTGGAGAGCCATCTCAAATAGAGCTCCTGACAGAGCCCTTATCACGGCAGTGTGCAAACAGTGTTTGTGCTTTGAAACAGACGACTTAAAAATTAAAGTTGTTGTGTAATGTTAGATTTAGACTGTCTGCTGTTTGCTTTTGTCTAGTGTGTACCAAACCACACGGAGGAAAAGGCGAGTGTGGAGTGTCACAAACCCAGTGTCCATATGCTGTGTGTTGCACCTGTGAGTCCATTTGTACACAGTGCTGGTGCTAACCAGCCTGTCACAGGAGTACAGAAATTGGAGTTTTGTGTGCCACTGTGGAGGTTTGTTAAGCTTTACAGAGAGATAGCCTTTTGAACTGTTTTGTCTATTCTAACACTCAAAACTGGGAACCATCCTTTGGAATTTGAATGTGCTGGTTTTGCTTTTTTTTAAATTTATTTTTTTTAAACTATGTGGTTTTGACTGACCAAATTATATATCATAGAATCATTTAGGTTGGAAAAGACAGCTGGGATTATTGAGTCCAGCTGTTAACCCAGCACCACTGTGTTCACCACTAATCCATGTCCCCAAGCGCCACATCCACACATCTTTTAAATACCTCCAGGGATGGTGACACCACCACTGCCCGGAGCAACCTGTGCCAATGCCTGATCACCCTTTTGAGGAATAATGTTTTCCTAATATCCAGTCTAAACCTCCCCTGGCGCAACTTGAGGCCATTTCCTATTGCCCTATCACTTTGGAGAGAAGACCAACCCCACCTGGCTACAACCTCCACTCAGGGAGTTGTAGAGAGGGAAAAGGTCTTCCTGAGCCTCCTTTTCTCCAGGCTGAGTCCCCCAGCTCCACCAGCTGCTCCTCAACCTGCTTTGCTCCAGCCCTTCCCCAGCTCTGTTCCCTTCTCTGGACATGCTCCAGCCCCTCAAGGTCGGTCTTGTCATGAGTGGCCCCAAACTGAACAGAGGATTCAAGATGTGGCTTAACCAGACCCCGGCCAATGCAAATCCTTGACTGGATTTGGGAAGCTTTGGCTTGGGTAGCTGTTTTCCTCCTCCCTGCACACGGCACAAGGAGCTGTTGGCATGTGGAGAGTGAGGGCAGGATGAGGCACTTGTCAGCAGCCGTGCAGGGGCTGTGAGTCAGCACAGATGACTGGCTGTCAAACTGGGATGACTCGAAGGCATCTTTTCCTGAAGTTCTTCATTTTCCCTTTTGTTTCTGTTTGTTTCACTGTTGCTTTCTACAGCTCTAACTCCTCTCTTACCCTTGGTCATAAGCCATGACTTAGGTGTGCTGCAGCTGTAATTGTTCATTTGCCAACTCACAAAGCTGCTGGCTGCCCCTGGCTTTATTCTTTCTTGTGAAGGATTATTTTGGAGACAATATTCTGTGTCTGTGAGGTCAGAGATTACAGTTATTGTGTTGTTGCAAACAGCACAATGCTTCTACTTTCCTCTTCTTTTCAGTTGTCCACACCCTTCTGTAAATGTTTATTATTCTCCTTCTTACATGGACAGCTGAATATCTGATTTAATTGAAAGTGACTTCAAATTTATATTAATTATCAGTCTACATGGTTGAATAAAGCTTGTAGATAAAGGTAACAATGAATAAGGGGTTACTTATACTACTTAAATCTTTATTAAATATTAAATTCTTTATTTGCATATATATAAAAGACCGAAGAGTAAAGATTTTAAATAATTCCCATACATTTACCCCAGTCTTTCAAAGTCTTGGTTTTAGAAGTGTGCATCTAGTGTGTGTAAAAATTGGCTTTTAAAGCAATTATGATACTATGTGTGTTTAGTTGTCACTTCACACATTAACTCATAACTACAGAAATTAATACATAGTCTTCAACCTCTTGGGAGAGTTCAAACACTTAACTAAAAAAAACAACAAATCAAAACAAAACCAAAAAAACCCAACCCAACAAAACTCCCTCTAAATTTCTCATAAAAGCAGCATCTTCTAATGGCCATAATTTAGCTCTAAACCTTAGATATCTTTAAGGTACAATATGTCTTGTTTTGGCAGGGTCAGAGATTTTGCTTTAGGATGTGATTCCAGGTTTTATAAAAGATAAGAACTTTTGCAATCCCTGATTATCGATGATGAATTGGACATCAAAAAAAACCCAGAAAACCCCAAACCTGTGAGAAGATTACTCAAAGTTATATCAGATATTTTTTGTTACTTCAGCTGCATGTTGCCAAGAGTTATATTAAAGACGAAATATAAAGTTTTTTAATCAATTTTGCAATCTTAAATATCCTATTCCATACTCTGAGTCCACAGTGGAAGTGGGGTACCAGCAGTGCTTTGGGGGCAAATTAACAGAGAGAAAAATCCTCATAATATTACATGTGTATTTGACAAGCCACATTCTCTGTTGTACCACAGGGTTTTCATTTAAGCCCATATTTATCCAGAGACATCCCAAAATTTGTGTTGATTATTCTTCTTCAGAATAGAATTGAATTCAAAGGCAATGGAATAAGGTTTTGTTCAGGATAACTGCTCACTGTGGAGAAAATTCACTCCAAAAAGACACTTAGGAGAGCAGGAAGGATCT
Organism: Atrichornis clamosus; assembly: GCA_013400975.1. Classification (NCBI taxonomy): domain Eukaryota; kingdom Metazoa; phylum Chordata; class Aves; order Passeriformes; family Menuridae; genus Atrichornis; species Atrichornis clamosus. The sequence goes on along the minus strand of WBMZ01007959.1, from coordinate 211,851 downwards.
GCAAGTCACTGATGTACAACACAAATGGGAATTTTGAAGACATCCCACAGTTTGGTATAAGCATTTCTTATGACTGAGGACAGCCCAGGATTAGAGCTGCTCAAAAAATGCTGGTCTTGAAGTAAATTGGATGCAGTGATGTAAAAGGGCTATGCCACGTTTGGCTGCCTTGTCTCTCAGTTAAAATTCCAACTACTTGTCTAAGTTGTTCAAGGCAAAAAGCACTTTGTAAAAACTTAACTGAGAGAGATGAAATTGAAAAAAATAAACACAGAAGTGCAGCTTTCATGGTTGTTTGGTAACACTTGTCAAATAGGAGCATCTCTAATTGAATTTCCAATAAGTGGGTGTGTATGTTTTACTTTAATTTAATAACTTTCTGTGGACCTTGAATTAATATTGTGCACCCTAGTATGTCTACATTTGGAAATATCCATTATTCATATTTTCTAAACTCCTAGAAACTTAGAACGTAAAGTTGTACCTTAATTTACATTAAATTAGAGAGAATGTTTCTAGAAGATGGAAATGTACATTATGAAATAATGTTCATTCATCATTTTTGCTAATGAACACTTGTGTACTCCTTATGCTAATAAAAACTAGTAGAAATAATCAGCTTGTAGATTCTTGGTTTGAAATTTCATGCAGCAGGAGCATGAAGCGAGGCAGGCACAGTTTTCATTCATTAAGCACAAATCCAAGACAGGTGCCAGGTCAGAAGTGAATGGTAAAATGTCTCTGCTAGCTCTGACAGAGGCCCTTAACACTTCCTCACGATGCTTTTTTAGTGTGAAACCAGAGGTTGGGTTTGATTGATCCCATTGCCTCCTGCTGGGGGACATCACGAGGACTCCCTTACTTCTTCCCAGCCCTCCCAGCTTAAGGGCACCTTCACCGAGGGGACTTGAGCTGGATTCCCTGTGAACTGCACAGGCACTGCCAAAACACTGTCCAGTTTTCTTCTGTGCTTTCTCACAGGCTGGGAAGGTTCAGTGAGTGTGACACAGTGTGACCAAATCAGAAATGGCTTTTCCCAGGCGATTCAACAGCCAAAGAAACCTGGGTCCGAAATGACTCTCTCCTGTCGGTCTGCCCCTGGACACAGGCTGCTTCCTGGAGATTGAGGGAAAGCAGCAGTGATCTGTCCACCTGGCCGTGGTGTGTGCCCCACCTTGGGGCCCGCACCAGGCACTATCCTGACCCACAACTCCTATCCCTAGGGAAGTGCCCTCCACTTGGGCTGGGACAGCCCTGCCTGCAGCCTTGCGGGGATGCCCCGTGTGCCTGGCTCAGCTTCTGCAGCTCAGCTCTGTTCCCGTTCCTCAGCCATCTGTTAAGAGACAATTACTCACGGAGACAGTCAGATATTCTGCCGCCTGAGCCGAGTCTCTTGAGCTGCTTGCATCCTCTTTGCCCTCCAAGCAGCATCCCAGGATGAATGTTTGAAACATTGAGGTGGTGTATTACCATAATTGCAGCCAGTAGTTTTGACTATTTTTCCACCAACTGGCAAGGGTAGGAATTATTATGTCTTTAGAAGGGAAGAAAAGACACCATCCGTCTTTTATATTCTCAACATTCTTGCACTGATGTAAAATACACCCAGATTATTTTGAAGCAGAACACTTTTAAACTCCTTTTCCCGAAGTTCACTTGATAACAGTGCCAGAAGTGGCTGTCTGTTAAAGGGAGAGTGAAGAGGAGTAAACAAGATAAAAAGCTACTCTTCTTTATTTGCATTAGACATTTCAGAAAGTGCAGCAGCTGGGAAGCATTCCGTGGGAAAAGCAAGTGCTGCTTCAAAGGCATCACAACATGCAGCTTGCTTGGCTTAATTTTGATTTTTATTCAATAGAGGTGGTAGGAATTGTGGGCAGGAGGCCTTGGAACCTGCTGTCTTGTTCCACTGGTGTGATGATTGAGACCTATTGCCATTCAGAGTCATTTTGCAGTCAAAATAAGTCACAAAACTTCTATAAAACAGGGCTTTTGGGACTGAAGTTCATCTTAATTTTTAAATCAACTTGACTTCCAAAGCATCATGGTTGTAACAAGCAAAAGCACATATGAATTTATCTTAATCACATGAATAAGTGAATTGCTTCTAATCTGCTTTCACAAGGGGTGTACAAAATTTATCTTGAAAACAAAATATTGTGAGTAATACTTCCTGGAGCATATTTAAGTTTCCCTTCCTATGTTCCCAATCAAAGAAATCTAGTTAGGAAGATGCCCTACTAGGTAATACGTTTAAAATCGCAGGGTTTGTGTCCTGAAGGAATCTTGTATTTTAAAAGGAAGTAGCATCAAATCAAAATTAAATCCCCCCCAAAATACAGACAGGGGCATATCAAACTAGTCTATTAAGATTTAAAATGTTAACTACTAGAGTCATTCTTTTCACTTTTTAAATCTCAAGATCTCGAGTTTTCTGTTTGATAAAGTATGAAAGCTCTCTAGCAGTCTAGGGTTTATATGTAAGTAATGCAAGTACCATGATTCACATGCTTCACAGATCTAATTTTTTTTTAATGAATATTCTCTATTTTAGGAGAAAAGATCTTTTTCACTCCTCACACTCTCTCACAGTTGCTCTGACACAATGAATAAGCAGGTTATTACTGGCAAATCAGAAAATTAGTTTGGTTTTGTTGAATGTGAGGTGCCTTCAAGTCCTGATGCAACTGGAATGGGAATCAAATTAAACCTTTTGGTTTTATATGACCTACCTGCCACTGAGCGCCTGGCTGTGCTATGCTGCTTTATTTATGTTCTTTGAAAGGTCTTCAGAGTCAAACCATTCCTGGGGGAGTGCCTGGCACTGCCAAGGGCTGTAGGTAGTGTAGGAAGCTTCACATCCATGGGATGCTTCATGGCATGAAGTGTCCTATTTCCACATCGCAGGAGGAGTAAAATGCCCAAAGCCCAAACTCTCATTCTCTCACCATAGTCTTCAAATCCTAACTTTCTGTTGTTAATTTCTTCTTATATTTTACTGGAAAACACAGGGAATATGCTTTCCTTGTGAAACTTTTTAATCCCTCTACATCTGATTTGCATGTATTTATCCTAGAGCACAGTGAGAATGGTTTGTGTTTCGCCCTGGGAGCACACAAATCGTTTGAGACAGGGTGCATTCATCCCCGTAAGCATTACCTTTTGTCTTTGCTAATCAGGAATTCCTCAAGGATGTAATTGGTGTCCCTCCCTGGGTGCAAGGTACGAGGCTGGGAAGGCCAGAGGAGGGAGCAGGATGCTGCACATCCCACTTTCCTGCACAGGGGATGTGCCCTGTTGCGGGCTCCTGTTTGCTTGGGGAAGGGGAGCACTGCCCCGTGCTGGAAGGAGTTTTCTAATTGGGACAGATTTTGTATGTTAGGGTTTTTATTGAATGGTCTGTGCTAAGAGCTGTTTGTATGTTATAGAAGTCATAAATTCCCCTCAGAGCCCTCTGGTTTGTTCTGCTAAATCCAAGATACAAGATCTGCCAAAGCTGAGATTTTCCCCACTTTTATGAGGGAGCTTTCAGTGATTTCTGTCCTTCCCCTGGAGTTAGTGCCTCGAAGAAGGTGAAGGCATATTGCACTTGAGCACAGAGCATCCTAGGCTAGACTTCCCTAAAGGACTGTTACAAGCTGCCAGAGTTTAGCACAGACCCAAGGCTCCAACACAAGCAATCAAGGAGCTTAAAGTTGTTTTCCTCAAAAATTTCCACACCTTTGGTCTGTGTGGCTATTGATATACAACGTATAAATTATCGTTCAACCTCCAAATGAGAGGAACCCCTCAGACCTCAGTTCTTTGCAATGTTAAAAGTCTCAGTCTTTTTAAAGTGGAATTATGTTTGTGGGGGGGTTTTATCAGTCAGAATCCTTTCTAAGAGGTAAACAAAAGAGAGTCTCAAGAGTCCTTGAACTCCCTCCGGAATCCCTGAACCAAACACTTCAGGGAAAAGGGGACAGAGATAAATGATTGCAGCCAGGGTGGTATCCCAATGGGAGCAATCACAGCATCCTTATCCTTTCCCTGCCATCCTGGACTGTGCAGTTCCTCAGGCAGTCTCCTGGGCTGCAGCAACAGTTCCTCTGATCTAATGCAGCCATAAATATGTGATGTTTATGTGTAATTTCATAAATATCTACAATTATCTGCATAACACAACAGTAAAAGTAAATACTGGTGCCTGTTACTGTAACTATGGCTCTTGATAGGATATTCACAAGACAATTTAAAAATCTTATGATACTTTTTAGTGTCTGAAAAACTTATTTTAGCAACTGTAAACCACCTGTATTTCAGGAAATAATCCTCTGACACATTGATTTCCTTTTGATTGCACTAATCATCTCTTAATGATTTTAATTCTCCTAAATACGGTAATGATAATGCACTAAAACCTGCAAAAGGGACGAATAAATAGAGTGTTGCCCTTAGCTTTAGAAAGGAGAAAACAAAGTTCAGAGCTTTCTTTGTCCAGTCGTGGATGTAAATAGTTGTGGATGCAAAAATATGTATAAGGGATTTTCTCTCTGTTCTTTAGGTCCTGAGGAAGCAGATTTCAAGTGCACCCCGAATTTCATTGGCTGCATTGGCACCAACAAGTGCATCCACTTGTCCCAGCTGTGCAATGGTGTCTATGACTGCTCTGATGGCTACGATGAAGGGGTTCACTGCAGGGGTGAGTGAAAATTGCTTTAACCTGAAATCTTCTGCTGTGTTTTCTTTTTGAGTTCAAAGAGAAGCCGAACTTACTTCTTGGGGATACGTATAGGTGTATATGTGTGTGTGTATACATCGATAAAACTACCAAGAGTGAACTGATAGAGGCATGTTTTAACACGGGTTTCAAGTTAATTTAGAAAATTATCTTGTGTGAACAAAATTCTGGTAAAAAGTACATACAGGCTTTCAGACTTTTTCTTTGTCAGTTACTAAGCTTGTATGATGGAAAGCGTTATATTCAAAGAAGGACGAGGAAACTCTTCTTTAGTGAACAAAGGTTGGGCAGAACACCGTTTGCCACAATACTTTTTTTTTCCCCTTTAACTTTTGTTTAAAAAAAAAAAGCCAAAGAAAAGCACTGAAAAATATATCAGGTTTGCTCTGTACATTATTTTGCATTGAGAACTTTTCTTTTGGGAGGCTTTTATGCTAATAATCTACTGTTTAATAGTGTAGTTACCAAATTCTGACAATGAGAAATCTTAAATAGAAATTGGTAGAGGTCAAGTCTTTTAATATCTCAGCTTTACTACTCAGATGACTTATTGAGGTCTGCCTTGGGGATGGTTGTAAGGCCAGACCTTGGATGCCATGAGTCAGTTATTTTCAATCAGTAGATTTCCAGATTACTGATGATGCTCAACAGATCTCATGCTCAAAACCAGAAGCTCAGAGACAGGTCCTGGGACTTCTGCTACAATCCAACATGACAATACACAGTAAAAGATGCAATTAATGGTATAGTTCAGAAAGTTAAATTAGAATTTAAAATTTCATGTGGACACATTTTCAGAGCTGTCAGTAAAATCTAAGCCCATACCAAAAATAAGCCACATGGAAAAAAAAAAAATTTAAAATAAGAATAAAAAAATGCCATCTGGAATTAATCAGTATGATACTGCTGACTTCACAAAATTACAAATAGTTATTTTTATATAACCAGATGAAGATACAAGCTGTCATAAAATATATGAAAATTCTTATTCATGGTGATAGGAATAATTTCTTTTCTTGAAGGCTCAACTGTCCTTGTTCTTCTAGTCCTTGTTCAATGAGCATTACACAAAATCAAAATTTGTGCCAGCATATTGGTTTTAGCACTGATCCCAACATACAAAAAAACCCCAGAAGTTAAACTGGCCAAAGGAGTATTTGGCCTATACTGAAACTTTCTGAAATTGAAGGTGAGCCTTTTCAGAGAACAGCACTGATCCATTAAGTTCTGTTTAAATGTGTATTCCTCAATATTTCATGTTTTTGTATAAAATACTCCAGATTAAGAGACAGAGGATTAAAAACTTCCAGTGCTGAATAATTATTATAACTGTCTTGTATTTTTATTGTATTTTAATTTTTTTAACCACGAGATTAATGGAATCAGAAAAAAACATATTTTTTTCTAAAAAAGTAAAATCCTATGTTAATGGAAATCAAATATGTTTTCCTATGTAGCACTTTGTACATGTATCCTGTACTTTGGAATGTGATAGCACATAAAATACACAATCTTTATTCATGTCCTTTTAATTTATGCTGAAATACACCTTGTAAGGTTCATGTTGATTCCCACTCCTTTCTTTATTATCATACATGAATATGAAAACTGCCCAGTGGAAAAATTAATGTCTTCTTTAATAAATCACCATAGAATTTAGTAAAACATTCTAAACAAACATTTGTTCTATACCACACAGAACACATAGGTAATGAAGTCTCATAGTACCTCCTCATCTAGTAAATGGTTAACAGCTCATTAAAATTGATTTTTGTGGCAGTTGCGTACTTTGACTTGCTTATTAGAGGCAGTATTTGAAATTGTCAGTGGACACATTTCTGTCAACAGAGCCAAAGAATATAGAAAAAAATAATTTTATGTTGGGATCATGTAGTTTGTTCCAAACTGCCATTAATGTGTCATTGTGTTTCATTCCTATGTATTAAATACTTGGTATGAATGCTATATAGTTGTAGTTGTTTTATATCTATGTCTATATATCTATGTCTGTATATCTCAGAACAATGCTTGGGTAACCTTTGAGACATTCTGCTGTACTTTCTGAGCCTTGAGCACACAAGTCGTACGTTCAGCTCATTTGTGTGGCCAAAAGTTGCAGAGTCACTTCAGAAATCCAGCCAAATACTTAGCTTTTCGGCTATGTTAGTCACAAGAGGGGCGTTATCAGTCTGCTCTGCTTTAATTGTTCACATGGAATTTGTGATTGATCTTTTAGAGATATATTCAGGCCTGCACCTTTCCCTGGCAAGGGAAAATATGGTCATAACTGTAGTGTGAAATGGTAATGTATGGGAAATTTCAAGGAAATAGTAGTAAATACAGTGACATTCCTGTACTATCATCTTTTATTTCGGGCACATATGCATTTTTGCTGGTGAATGTAGTGCATAAATTCAGGAGAGGTTGTGGCAATATGAAATAAAAAATACTTTATTATGTAAGGTTGTTTCACATTATGTGTTCCAATGTCCTTCAGAGGAGAAAGAGGGGTGTTATTCACTGGAATTGAACCTCAGAGCATATAATAGTGGCAAGACCTCTGTATTTGGTCATTTTGGATTCCTTTTTACTCTTTGAGTAATTGAAGAATGCTTTAGAGAGGCTGAAGAAGCGAGGGATCAAAATGTATACTAACATATACATGTAATTATACTAACATAAATGTATACTCCTATAAAGCTGATACTGGGGCTGTTCAGCTTTCTGCAGTTCATCAGGTAATTCCACCGGGATCCAATCCTGCTGAATGGGGGAGTTCATTCCCATCAGGTCCTTGGAGGGTTGTTAAGGCTCAGATAAAATTTACCAGTGCCGAAGCTAGAGCCAAGCTTGAGCAGCTCTAGTAGAAGACTGCTCCAGATCTGCTCTTGACAATTGAGGTTCTTTCTTTGACACAATTCTTCAGGTTTCTTTTGAGAGCCAGGCCTTTATCTCAGGTGCATTTGCAGCCACTTCTACAGCTCAGCCCTGTGATGAGCTGAGAACTCTTCTGCCCCAGGGGAGCGGCCAAATTTTTGCAAACTGAACTCTTTAGCTCCAAGTCTTTCCTTCACAGGGTTCATCCCAGTACGGGGCTGGGGCTGGCTCTGGCCCTGGTCAATTAAAACTGGTGATGTGTGGCTGCAGCTTGTGCCAGTCGTCTCTGATTTTGAGGTCTTTAACTTTTGTTTAAACCTTTTCTTTTTTCTTTTTTTTCTTTTTTTTTTTTTTTTTCCCTGAAAGTTTTAGGAACAGCTTAAATAAATATCCATCATGGGTTAGTCGGAGTAGCCTGGCCTTGAGTAGGTAGATAATTTCTGGAGAATTACAATCACATTCCCATGAATCTTAGTAAAGAGTTTTTTATAGGGCTGCAGAGGTGAGCTGTACAGTTTTATAAATCAGTGTTTTATATCTATGTTTATGGCAAAAAACTGAAAATAGTGTGCCAAAATTGGGGTTTGGTCTGTTTCCGAGTTAGATCTATAGGAAGCTAAAACTTTATACAGAATATGGAGATGTCCTTTTTTAATTAACTAACTTAAGGGATAAGTTATTACTGAGCAGCTCCTGGAATAGCTGTGCTAAAATTTTAGATTTTCCAGCCAGAAAATGCTAAAAGAATACTGAAAAAATTACCCATACAATTAGAATTAGTCTTCAGATTATTTGGATCTTTATTAACTGTGATAGGAACCATAATCTCTAAAGTCTCTAATCAATAAAATATTCAAAGTCAAACTCTGGATCATTTAGTATTAAAAAAAACCTGCAGAACATGCATAGAGCAGATTTGGCTGAAAATTGTTCTGTTTTAGCAGCCTATAATCAGAGTATTATTTTTCTGTAAGGCTTTTGAATGAATTGTTATCATAAGATGAAGCTAAATGCTGCTATTACTGAATCATGGTTTTGTTCTGGTCTTTCTTAAGCTGGAACACTGGGAAATTTTAAGTAGTGTTTGCCAGAGGGTAAAATACAAATTTCAGAATTTTACGGAAAATTCAGACCTTTCAAGAAAGAGGAGGCAAAATTATGAAACTGAAAGTTATGGATGTACATTTAGATCCTAGTCTTACTTTTTTTTTTTTTTTTTTCTTATGAGATTGTGTAACAAGGTAACAAAGAAAACCTAAAATAGTCAAGAATTATAAATGTCCCTCCATTTTCTCATGATGCCATTTCTGGAAGTAATGCACACCGGCAAGAGAATTCCTTGTAAACTCATTTGATTAATTCTGACAGGTTTTAACTCATCCCTTAAGACTGTGATGTACAAAGTGTCACATGAGGTTACTGAATCCTTGAACCCCCAGGAAATCTCCCAGTGCTCCTGATGTACCAGTGGGGCTGCTGAAATCACCAGGTCCCATTTGGAATGATTACCGCTGCAATCATTCTTCATTCTGCATCAGGACTTTTACTTGAGTTATGAGGCAGAAAAGAGTTAAAAAAAAAAATGTAGGCATTAAAATAAGATGTTTTTGCTTTTGAACAGAGCTGCTATTAGAAAAAACTGTATTTGTCTCGGTGAAGGCTTAATTTACCTTCTTTGGTATTACGATATCTCCTCATTTTACCACCCAAACATCCAATTTCTTGTATATTACTGGCTTTCCTATCTTTTTACTTTTAATAGGGCATGATGTGGCTCACTGAAATTAGCAAAAGTCATTTAGGCTATCCTACTGTCAAGACAAAGAAGTCATGGGCCTGGTGATTTAATAACTTTCCATCACAAAATCCTTTTGCAGCAAAGCAAATTAGAGGAGGCTGGTGGGGGACAGAGCAGTGGAAGACATTTGAGTGGTGTGATTCCATCCTACCTTGATGGGCTGTTGCTGAAGAGATTTCTTTAGGCCAGAATTCACAAATGAACACTGTTGTGAAGGTACCAGCATAGTCTCTGTCACAAATTAAGTGTAGGATTTAACTGTTTGACCAGATATGATAATAATATATGACAGCAGATCATTATATAGGGCATGGTTTATAGAGAGTGTTGTGATCTTGTCCATTGAAGGAGCAGTGCTTGTCTGGGCTGCTCCCAATCAGTACTTGCATTTCAGTAGCAGTACCCATTTTCCTGAGAGAAAATGTTGGATTCTGTTCCTTACTGTAAAAATCAAATGTTGATCAGGTCTGGCCTCCCTGAATACAAATTCTGGTTAGTTTTCCTATTTAACATATGTTTAAATGTATACACTTTCTTCAGGTCACAGAAACCATGCTTACAACAGGAAATGCATTGTTGGATGGTTGATCCATGGAGATCTTCCTTATGAGAGAGAGGAGTAAATATTATAACTCAAATATTTCAGGTTTTCTATGATCCTGTTGCCTAATAAAATGCACAAAGTGTAGCAGACGTGTTAATGTGTCATATTTGAGACAAGATGATGGCAGTTCAGAGGGCCAGTTGCCCATGGTGGTACTTAACTGGTTCATGTGCAGGGCTACAGAAACCTGGTGGGAGCAGCTACAGTCAGTGACACAGGGGATGGGATGGAACGATCTCAGAAAGCTTTGTTCTGCTTCCCAGGGATTTAGGTTAAATGCTATTTATTGTTGCCTGCTGTTGTTTTTGCCTGCTCTTACTGTTTTGAGGCTGCCCTCTGTTGAGAAAACAAACATTTAAACTCGCAATATGAGCATCCCCTTTTCAGTTTTATGCAATGCTTTTTAATATCTGTTGATTACTGTGTAGACTTACCTGTTAATTTTTCCCAGTTAATAAACTAATAAAACTCTTTAAGGAGTTTACCTTATGTAAGGTACAAATAAATATCGAAGGATGTTTATGAAGATAAATACTCGGGGCATAATCTCTGTATCGGAGTTCCAGATATATTCACATGGCAAAAACCCTGACACTCATAAACTCAGCCCACAAGCAGCAATTGGAGCTGCTGCCTGGCTCCCATTAGTTCACATCACAGAGTAAATCTTAACTGCATTTTCAACATACAGGCATCAGAGACAGCTTTTCACCGAGGAGAGACTGGGGCCCGACACCAGATGCTTGTGAAACACTGGTAACCTTGAGGCATAGGGAGAGCAAGAGCACAGGGTCTGTCTTCAGCTATCACCACCAATATTCAGGGAGCCAGGATAGCTTAGACATCCTGAAATCTTATTTAGAAGGAATAATGCTTTTTTCAGTTTCCTTTTGGGCTTTTCCTTTTTTTTTTTTTTTTTTTTCTTTTTCAGGATATAGAGAAACTATTACATTTAGACCTAAAGCATAAGAATTTAATCAGTATTTCTTGCATTAACTAATAGTAAAATTATATCTGCCGAAGAAAAACACATCTGAGGCATCTGTCCATCAATAAAACATGTTGTTAAATTTCCATGTCCTCTTTTTTCCCAGTGACATTATTTGCCTATTCATTGCTTGATTCAACCGTTTTGAAATAATTGGGCAACCTGGTGTTTGAAGTGAGAAAAAAAAATAAGCGACAGGCATGTGTGCTGAAAAACGTGATTTTGGTCCTCCTAGAGCAATTTATAATGTCAACCTAAATTTACAGAATGGTATCAAATTGAGGACAGAAAAAAAGGAAGAAAAGAGCAAATTCTGGGGCTGGCATCATGTAATTTGTCAGAAGTGCAGTTGTCAGTTTTGTGCCCCGGGAGCCCTCAGCCAAGCTACATTATGAGACTTGGTTTCAAGTTCTTCCGCTCCTTGCCTGAGGGGATTCGACTTCCCAGCTCCTTATCTTCCCAAGGTGAATAAACAAACAAGCAAACTACAAGCTGTTCTTCGAGGGGGTGCTTTTGCTCCTCGGGGCGCTTTTCCCTGAGCAATAAACAGTTAAACATTTATTGCAGCAAATACTGGAAGCGCCAGGAGTGTTCGTTTGCATTCTCATGGCAAAGAGTCAATTCCACTCCCTTCCTTGTTCCCACCTCAGCAATTAGCTGTGTGTTGTTAACCAAAGTGGTAAATCCTGGGAGCTGGGGTAGGAGCAGTCCCACCTGGAATACATATGCCTCTGCACAGCATCCACCTGCCTGACCACCTGTACACAGAACACAACATTTTCTGCCTTTTCACACAATGCAATTCGTAGCAGAAATGAGGAGAACTCAGGATTTCTTTTTCTAGGCAAGGACTTTACTTCCTTACCATTTCCCACTTCTTGCATTTTTCAATTTAAACTCATGAAACTGTATAATCAAAAAGTCTAAGTCATTTTCAAACTGTGTAATATAGTTTAAAAATTAAAATTTGCCATCATTTCTGAGACTATGATAAACAAGTCAAGATGTCACCAGCAATTTTAAGTGAGATTGATACTATTCAGTGGTGTGAAGAAGTTTGCTTTGACACATTGAGAAATTACTCTTGCTCTCCCACTCGGAAGCAAGAACATGCACAGAGCGTACAAAAACTGATTTTCAGAATTCATTATAACCTCTCAGATTTCAGTCATCTTTTCTCCACAAAAATCTGTGTCGAGAATGTGCAACTTAATCTTTAACTCACTGGAGTAATGCCTATAATTTGAGTTATATGTCAAATGTACAGATTAAAATGCTGTGAGATGATATGGAAAAAGTTAAAAATTGTGGGAGAAAGGGTAAAAACCCAAAGAAATGGTTCAATGGGATAGTACAGACAGTAAATGGCAAGTAAAGGGAATACCCGTAAGCAATCAAGTATAAACAGAGACTGGGGAAACAGAGACCAGGCAATGACAAGGTTCAGTATAATCCTTTATGTGAGGGCTTGTGAAGCGGACCTGTTCTCAGTCAGTGTTCTCTGGAACCACGTGCATCAAAGAACAGAACCTGCTCCCAGTGCATTGACTCATAAAAGAAAATAAGAGTTTTCCAGGAGACTCCATAACCTAAGAATATTTTGTCTGTTGTGAATATGAGTGTATTGAAAGCATTGTTGCTGTGCAAGGGCAGTAGGATATCAGCAGTGTGCAAGAAATAAAAACAAAATTAATTAGGATGAGACCTGAATCCTATTGGAATGAAAGGCAACATTTCCTTGGGTTTAGGCTTAACATTTCCTTGGGTTTAGGCTTCAGGACATGGCCTATCCAAACANCTTGGCCTTTCCAAAAAAAAAAAAAATTGTTTTTTTTTTTTTTTTTTTTTTTAATCCCTTGTATTCAGGTGCTCTAAGCATTTACATATGCAATTTCATTGTTTATTAATAAGAAACTCTAGGAAAATGCTACATCTGGAGAAGAACAAGCCATATTTCAAGCTCAGGATGTGATTATGACCCGCTGTGCAAATCAGTGATGTTTTATGACAGCTATTGAATAAGGCTGCTGTAGTTGCATTGGCTGCTGAGTGTCTCTTTCTAGGGGTGGGACATCCTGGTGGAACATATCCTAAAAAATCAAACACTCTGAAACTACATTTAGCATTTTTCTAAAATAATGTCTGTCTATCTAGTCCTTCTTAAAATCCATTTACATGTAGCAAAGTATCAAAAATGCTGTTTGGAAAATAAGGTCTCTTGTACATGGGTTGGATTATTGGGACAAAGGACCACTGTCAGCCCTCCCATCTTCTCAAAGGAAGTGTTGGACACTAAGATTATAAAAGAGGAGGATTTAGCATCCAGCCAGATTATGCTTCCAAAAATAGGTTTATCCCATGCACAGTGATATTTTTCTGACTTTTCAGCTTGATTTTCACACTCATATGAGATTCCGTAAGAGCTGATGTCCCATTCCAAGAGGAAGATCAATAAGCGAGAAAATGTCTGTGTTTTAAAATAAAAGAATCGTTCATAGTAGTTTAAGCCCCAAACACATCTCTTCACCCCACTATACAGAAGGTCAAAATCCTCACTCACTAAGAACTAAATATGGTCTTTTAAACAAATGTCCTGTTTAATTACCAGCAGGCAATTCAGCACAATTTGTTGCTGTCTAAGGTACTTTTTTATTTTCTAATGGTCTTGCATATTTCATAGCCTCTTTCAAAACCATGCATCAGATGGAGGACCTGCTACTTGTTTAATTGACTTTTTCCCTCTCTTAATGATGTGCATCTCCTAGAATTTTAGGAGAGGTGAGTCCAGCTTACAGCTTTTAAAAAAAGAAAATAAGAGTTCACAATTCTGAAGTAGAAGAACATTTAGTTGTCTTTTAGCAAACTGAGCTTTTTTATTCCATTGAAAGACAATGAAGCAGAACTGCATGAAACATTTAGGTGCAGGTAACTTCTAGGTTTCTACAGGGAAGACATTAATATAGTTTTATGTTCTCAGACTAATGGCACACAGTGGCATCAAGAGGATAAAAAAGAATGGGAATAAGTTCTGTTCTGCAAATTATTACATAAAAGGAGCACAGTTACATTAAAACAAAACTGTTCAGACATCCTGAGGACTCAAATTTAAGGTGCATGGGAACTAAAAATACTTCTGTGAAGCACAACTGTTCTCCTTTCTGCCGTGAGCAGGCACTTATAATTTAAGTTAAAAAATGATCAGTGAATTACCCATAAATTTAAGTGAACACACTTTGGGGCCCATACTTTTGATTTCTGGTAAACTTGAAAATCCTATACGCAAAAAAAAATGCCAAGTGAGCCTTTTAGGAAAACCTGGGAATGCTTCCTGCCCTTCCCATGGGAGCTGGATGTTTTTATTTTTAATGAAGAGAAAAAGAAACAACGCCAAACCAAATCTGATGTTGGTCACAATATCTGTTATTAAAGGATAAAACACTGTGGTCTTCAAACTGTAATTTCTCCCTCTTGTGCTTAATGGGAAGAAAAAAAAAAGCTTGAAATAGCAAGATGCTTTTTAGTGACATGATGTGGGTTACAGTTCAGCTGAAGTAAAATGGGGATCATGGAAGCTTCCTCTCTGACTGAAAAGGTTACTGGTGTCCTGTTTGGGTTTACAAAGGAGAACTAGATGAAAGACAAAAGAAATGCCCTTACATGATCCCCACGGAGAATCAGCCTCTCTACTGTTTGAAAACTTCTTATTTTGAAACCCATCAATATGTGCCAGATTTCTTGATATTGTCTTGAAACTGTAGCAAAAACATGAATCATGCCAGTGCTAAAGCTGTTACATTTGTGGGGGACAAATTTGATATTAAATGCAGAAATTTGCAATCTCGTGATTTACATCTCTTAAAAAGTCCATTCATTACTTGTACTAAAAAATTGTTCTGCCAATCCAGGAAATTTTTCCCTTCTGATGCCAAAGGTCTCTAGAACTGAAAGGAGCCATTTGGAAAATGCCTCAGGATTTCTAAGACTCATCGGAAAGTCATAAGGAGCCCTTGCTGCATATCAAAGTGTACACATATTCCATATGATACATCCCTAAAGATGTACGTAAATCAAGTTCCCAGCACGCAGCTGGGTGTGATGTAAAGTCACAGAGAGCTGCCCAGCAACTGGGTGGATGTGGACACCATCTCTGTAGACATCCCTGCCCATCCTGATAACAGGGAGCAGAGTGCTTTGCAAGGATTTATCCCTCCTGCACTGGCACATGGAAAATCAGCCTGTCGGTCTTACAACACCACTGTCGGTGCTCGCCAGAGGACCCAGGAAGATCTTTCCAGTATATGGACTGTAAATAAAAATAGAAATTGCCTTTGGGTCGTGTTAGCAGGAATTCCAGTCATGCCCCAACTAAAAGTAATGTGAGTGAAATACAGTTCTTGTTAATGGGTACATCTGCAGGCCTTTGCTTCTGACTTCAGCTGCAAAAGTGCTGCTCACATCGGTCTTTTCCCCCTAATGAAGGCACAGCTGTGCATTTAGAGATTGACAAAGAGTGTGATTAGGAATTCTAGACTTCCAAAATAATTAATCTGCCTTCAAAAAGAGTTGTTGTTAACAACTAATTCTTGGTGAGATTTGTTATTGTCTTGTGCTGAGGTCACTTTTTGGTGGTAGAAGCACAGAAAAGTTGTAGTAGTTCCGTAAATCTTGGCATTGTCCAGAGTTTAGATGGTGTTTCATTTGATTTTGAGGTCGAGATGAGCAAGTCACAGACTCTGTAAAATCTGAAAACATTTAGTTCAAATAGAAATTACTGAGGGTTTCTTTGGTTTTGGTTGGAGTTTTTTTGCCATTTTTTATTTCAATCCTGGAAGTGGTGTCTGCCTCAAGGAGAGGTGGACTCAGCTCAGCCATCCCGTGCTGATCCTGGGCACAGCACCTACTGTGCAGTGATCTCCTTTAACTGTAATCCATGCTCTATCCTGAATTTCTGCTCAAGGCCTTGCCTCCCTGCGTGAAGGGATTATAAATGGAGACAATAATCTATTTGTACTATATAAAATATATCCGAGGTTTCCAAGGAGCTGACAGCGCTGATGTTCAGCACTGTGAGTTCTGCTGGCAAGTAGCTTGGAAATGTTGGTTCTAGTGCTAAACATTACTTGTGCTTGTGTCTGGATGTTAAGAATGACTTTTTTTTTGGGGGGGGAAATATATGTGGAAAAACTATAGCATGATAATTAATTTTGTTCTTTCTTAATAGGCATTAGCCACCAGGTCAGGGAGTTGTTAATAAAAAAACCTAATATAAATGGTTTTAAATGTTGCTGTTTACAGAAGACTAGGATATTTGTAAATTAAAAAGTCAAAGATTAATTTTAAAAACAATTTTATATTAGGTCTTTGGCAAAACATGACAGACGCTTCTGTTTTAAATATGAATATAGGTTTTGTTGGTTTTCCCATATATTTTAAGAAGAGAGTTGCAGAAACCTCCACTAGATCCACACTGTACCTAGAGGTGTTTACTTTAGAAAAAAGTCAGACAATATATTATAGAATTAGAGTATGAAATTTTGGAAGATTTGATTTTGTTCATTGTGATAAAGATTTCAAATAATCACTGAAAATTAAGAACAAAGAATGCACAATTAAAGAGTCCCAACATGTGGAAGAGAGGTGTCTTGTCCCTGTGATATTTTCCTGGGAACTCTTCTGTGCTGCTTGCAAAGCCCAGGTAGTTGAACTTGGGAAAACATATCAGTTGAGCAAGTACTTTCTGGACTTGGAGGTGTGAAGGTGGTGCTGAGACATGGAAAACCTGTGGATCCAGGCAGGAAAGTGCCCAAGGGAGAAGGAGAGCACTCTGCTACCTGTAATCACAGAATTCAAATGGGGAATTCTCTTCCTGGTGCATCATTATTCTTCCCTGGGTGTCCTCCCCTCGTGTGGTCTGGACAGGCTGTGCAGTGGGCAGGAAATAACCTGCTGCTGATGGATGAGTATGGCTGGTCAGGACCTTTGAAAGCACATCTAATGTTACCTGGAATAAACAGCCATGCCATTGTAAATAGCTTGCAAATTGTTTTTACCTCAATCCACATATGCTTTTTAAAAAGATGTGTGTGTGTGACCCGCTGCTGTGTAATTTATTTTTAGAATATCATGCTAAAACTTCTCTAGTCTCCTCAGTCATCTAAAGATGGACATTTTCAAGGAAAAAAGATACTCAATCTCAAACATTGTGGGATAAAGCTTTTATAACTGTTTAGAAGTTGATCAGAATTAATAATATTAATTCATATTTCTTGTCAAAAATGTTTTTAAAAATATGTTTGTGTTAAAAATTGTGAGTGCTTGATGCCTTTAAGAAACTCAGGAGACATATTGATGTTCTGGAAAACATGGAAAGATCTAATTAGACGGTGTGAAATGGAGTCCTTGGCACATGAGGCTGTGGCCTCTCACCCTGGCCATGATACTGGCTGTACATTCATTATTTACCTTCCTGTTTCCTTGGTTGCTCAAGGCTTGGAAGTTCCCTGTGACAGGGAAACATCTGACTTGATAGAGGGGATGTGGTCTGTAGCTTGAACTCCTGGGTACCAAGGTAATAATGATTACCTTGTAATAATTATGGCTAATCACTCCAGAGACAATTTCACACACTTAAGTATGTATAGAAGGGAAAACCTGTAGTGATTACATGGAGTCAGGATCAATGAGCCTGCAGGGTACCTTGGTGTGGAACACAAACCACGTGGCTGTTCAGAACACTCAACAGGCCCTTCAGTGGCAAAATACACTGACAAGAGCAGAGAAAATGCTGCCTCCTATGCCTCAGTGAAAAGCAAAATTGTTTCTATGAAGCCTGATTGATCTGCAAAATAAAATAAAGTTCAAGGGGGAAAACATAGCACAGACAGCACAAAATTTTTAACAGTACTCAGCACTTCAGTAAAAAGAATCACAAGATACAGAAGAGATTTTAAAAGAATGGTTTAAATGTTTGCTTTTTCTCCTTGCTTTAGCAGTTTGTGTAATAAGAATCAATGGCTATTTACCTTTTAAGTCCCCGTAATCTCTTCAAGGAATGAAAATTTTAGAATATGTTTCCCTGGCACAGTCAAATGCTTTGTGGATATATATTGATGAAGATCTGTAGCCTGTTTGCAGTGGTGATATGGACTTTTAATCCATCCATCTTTCAACAGTGACAAAAAGTGGCTGTTCTCATTTTAATCATAAAGTTAACTTCAAAAAGGAGATGTCAGTAAGTAAAAGAAAGTGATTTTCATCTTTTAATATCACTACAAACCCATTTTTTATTGATAGATGCCAAAAAAAGGTTGCAATCATTCTTCATGGCTTTAAAGCAACAAGAACTTTCCTTTGAGCACATTAAATCTGCACTAGTGGCTTTAAGAAGGTAACAATTACCAATGGCTCTTGTTCCTCACAGCAAGGAAATGATCAAGTTCATAAGTACAGGATTTAGGTATTTTAATCATCTACAGGAATACTTAAATCTATTAATCATTTTGTTGTTGTTTGACTAATGTTCTCTATCGTTGGGCTTGATTTGCCAATGCATTCATTTGTCGCTTGTTATTTTGTCATTGAATTATAATTTCATTATTCCCTGACCTTCTTTGTCCTTTGCTCGTGCTACTGCAATGTAAGGGTGGTTGATGCCACTTGGACAAAATACAGTCCAAGCTTTTGTTTCCCAAAGAAGCTGCATGGAGCATAAATCCTACTTAGGTCCAGTTGAGTTTCTGCTGTGGTTGCAGCCGTGACTGCTGGCAAGGGACCAGCAGTGAGCCAATCCAGCCTGGAGGGTACCTGGGTAGGCAAGGAGCATGGTGAGCTAGGCATCTCCTCCATCGTGAATTCACGCTGGGGACTGTTGAAATTGTGGTTTGAATTGTTTAAAAGCTGATAAGCCAGATATGTTGTATATATGCATAATCCTATATTTCTATTATTGCTTTTATTTACAGAAAATTGAATTGGCTTCTGTTTAACTGCAAAATATCTGCAACACCTTTCCTCTTCTAATTTGGTGCCACAGATTGAAAGTTTGAAATTACTTTTATTTTAGAGCAAATCAAAACTAATATTATAGAGTAGTTATTCATGAGGGGAGGGAGAACTTTTCATGCCCTAGTTTCCGCTACATAGGGAAAAGCTGATGTAACGTTTTGAAAACAGGAATTTAATGCCCTTCAAAATGTTTGAATTCCAATCTTCTGAATAGCTCATGGTTACTCTGGTGCATTGATATAATTTTCACTCACTATTCATATTTTACACTAGTGTAAAGCCAGACATACTGGAAAGTCTTCCTCAGAGGGCTTCAACTTCAGCTGCAAATTAAATATCCTGAGCTTTCATGTATTATCATGTGTATCTAAACCCAGACTGTTCAACCTTTCTACCTGTAACTAATATTATGATAATGATAAATAATAAGATAATTGATCTAGCACTTGTGTGATAAACTTTTGTTTGGGATAGTGGAACTGTGTAGAAAAAAAAAAACCAAAACCTTTCACCTCTGAGGGATTTTGTATCATTTATACTGGAATCACAGGAGAGATGAGGAGATGAGAGAGACTGTCCTTCCCTGCTCTGATGGCCTCCAAGATAACACATTTTTATGATTACAGAACTCACCTGTTCACCAAGGTTAATAGTGGTTTTAAACAGTGGCTTCACTTTGGTGTGTATCCTGTACTGCAGCAGGATAATAACCTGTTAATAAATGGTTCTACCTGATAGCTCTGTCTGGGCTTAAAGGCTTAAACAGAGACTCCAACCCCAGCTGAAACAGAGAGTTTGTGCCTCTCTTACACTGTGTGCCTGTGTTCTCACTAATGGCCAGGGCACTGACTCAATGCCTTAAAATCTCCCACAAATCCTCACCTTAGGTTTGGATTCAGCTCTAAGGCTGTCATGGAGGATGATTACTGTCATTGTTAGTCAACTACCTTCTCCATCCGTGCATCAGTTGCGGGGATATCCTCCCAAACAAAAACAAATCTGGCGGCTGCTTGGAAATTTCAGGCAGCTGTGCCCTATATAGGTAGGGTTTTATGTGTGCTGCTGCTGAGTTCTCTGCAAAATACACCACCACTGAGACCATCTCCTGGCTCAGGGTGGATCCGGAACGTGATCTGTTGCAGAGAAAATTAACAGCACAATGAAAGAAGAATGTTTGCTTTTAACAGCTCTTCTTTTATCTTCTTTCCAGGGCTTGTTTGTGCTTTATCTCCTTCATGTTATGGCCTAAGTAGGAATGTTGATGTGCCAATGCAGATCCCAAAGTGTGTAGTCTAGGAACTCTTTACTTACTCATTCAAGTGGCAGCTTGAGTCTGATTCAGTTCATTTTACACCATTTAGTTCCTAAAACCTGTCTACTAAAAGGTGTTCTGTGTAGCACAGGGGGCAGTTTGGTACCTTGCATCCGTGGCCTTGGTTGTTAAAGGGGCACAGGAAAGTGCCTATTCCTAAATGGCAATGGGCTAAAGGGCAGCACGGGAGATGTCAGGTGGGTGAGGGAAAGGGGAGAGGAATGGCCATGCCAAAGGCCTCAGGAGTAACCAAGTGCTGGGCCTGGCACTGCTCTGACTCCCTCACAAGGACTCCATGTCTCAGGTTAGGAAAGCATTTGGTTCCTGTGGTGCTTTATCCCAAAGTCCAGGTGTGCCGCTTTCTTTATCTTGACCGTAGTCGTTCTGTGAGGTCTATACAGACTGAACTTTCATTAGATGCCCTATTTTAATTTACTTTACCTTATCCTGAGTTATCACTGTTGGAAGCACCAGGGCTGCTGTAACAAATTCCCTGCCTTCCATCCTGCACATGGATGGGTTTCAGTTTGAGGATGACTCTTGGATAGCTCGCAATTACTTTATGATCCTTTTGCATGGAAGATTATTTCTGTTCAGCACTGACCTGAATATTTTTCTTAAGTGTTAATACAACTGCTTGGCACTTTGAAGCAAAATTGAGGAATAAAAGCATTACCTCCCACAGCAAGGAGCTGTAGTATGAAGTGGTTTTAAGAAACAGTTGTGAAATCCCAATGTCCTGCTCATAACTTTTGATGTTTGGGAGGCTGATGCATCCCTCCTGTGCCCAGCCATAGGATTTGTGTGGCATGGGAGATGCTGTGCTCCTCCTGGCAGCCCTGGGCACACGTAGGAGGGAGGAAGGCTCAGCACACAGGACTCTCAGGTTGCTGCACCTTCCCTTTGATTGTTTTTGAACAGTGTCTCTTCAGTCCTCGTGCTTTTTCCCAAAACACATTTAAATCTTCTGCATGGAAATCAAATAGAAAAGAAATTACTTTCATTATGTTGGCTTTATTTGTTTTCTGTCTTAGTCTAATGCACAGGATTATTCTAGCCAAAATAAATTACACACTAGAAGCAGTACAACAAAGGTATGTACAGTTTCAATGGAAAGAAGTTGATATCAGCAAAAGTGCATAAATATGAGAGAAGCCCAACTGTGCATATTAAGAAGACAATAAATGAAAGTAGGCCATTTTTACACAGTTTTAAAACAAAATTGTTATTCATTACTGCACTGTCTGTGATTTTGTTCCTTTTTCTGTGTTCTCCACCTACTCCTTGGTATTGATTTAGGGAAGCATAATAATAATATTCTACAAAAGAAGGGGTTGTAATTTGTGACTACAATTCACATGCTTGCTTCCCTGAGAAAACTGAGCCCTTCTAGAATCCCACCACCCTGGTCCGGAGGTGTAAACAGACTTCTTGATCTTGCACCCCATTGAGCTGTGTAATAAAGGTAATGGAGAGCAGCCAAGGCATCAGAAACAGCCACCATCCTCTCTACTGTCAAGATTTCCTGACTTTTTTATTCCTTTTTTTACAGCAATGCTCGCAAATTATCAAACGTATTGTTGTAAACATCAGCGCATTATTGCTGTGGATAAGTTGTACTGAAAAATCTATATTTCATGGAGTCTAAATTGTGCTGAATATCCAGGGATATTCAGTAGCTACTTCGACTGTTCCTGCTGGGTTTTTTATGTACTTCAGGGAAGTAATTTAGGATGCTTGAGTCACCAAAATTTAAGGTGACATGACAACCCGTAAAAGCATTTCAGTCTCCCAGAGACACTTACGTGCCGTAAGAAAAGCAGTTAAACAGCCGAGAATCTCCGTGTTGATTTTGTCAATCTTCCTTACTCTCTGCTTCCAAAAAAGAACTTGACAATTCCATATTTTCACACTCTTTGCCCCTGGATGACCAGCACAATTGTGCCGCTCGCCGCGGCGCGGTGGGACCAGCAGGCGGCTGCCGTCTGTCCTGCGCGGGAGGGTGGACCCTGGGGATGACCCCTCCTGCACGAAGGAGACAGCAAATGGAGAACGTGCTGCTCTAATATTCTATACTGCACAAAATTAGAATCTGTTTTAATGATGTGCCATTTTTCTTGTGTCCACACCAACACTTACTCATCATATCAGATGTACTTTCTTTAAGGCCGAGTTACGAGTGCTAACAGTTTTTTCTATGAGGTTGGGACAACTCTAGAAGGAAAATAAAACCTGTCTCACTACTGATTTTTCTCCTACGTGGCAAAATTTGGAATCTGCTGCTCATGCTAAGGAAAGATCATGGGAGCGAGGGCATAGGATGAAGTGCACTATCCAGAGGACTCATTGGAAGGTGCCCGTGTTCTTGAAGAGAGAACTATTCTGTTGCTAGAGTGTATATACTGGGTTTGTTTTATAAAAAGAGGAAGATTTTCCAGTCCATGACCTCTAGACTCGAGCTGGACATGATCCAGGTATTACTTTCACACTTCCAGGCAATGCCTACTGGGTGCCAACTGTCCAGTCATTCTGATTTGAAGGTTCTTGGCCATCGTGCCAAACCATGGTCAATAATATGCTTCTTCACAAGGGAAAAATACCTTGTAATACGTTGTGGGTTATGTTTTCCAGTTGGTTGCAAAGCACATTTGTCTACTTAAATCATCAGCAAATGCCAGTCTGTCTCCTGACCATCCATTTGATCTGTGTTTCTTGGCATGTTCGGAAGTGACTGGCTTTAGCCAGGTAGTGTTTGTGCATGTTCAGAAGGACATCTGACAACCTGGAGCTGGTTTTAAGAGGAGGTTTTAGATTTTTTCCACAGCACTGCCCAGCACTACTTAGGCATTTACTCTGCCCTGAAATAGATGACTGCTTTCCTGCTAGCAATAGTTTTCATTGTCAGTTAAATCCAAGTCCATGTATCAGACTCCTGATATTCCTCAGTTGAACTCCACAGTGGATTTGACTAAAGAGAGACCATTTATGTATATTTTAATTGAGAACTGATTGCATTGTAGATAAACAGCCTGCCCACTGTCCTCTTTATCTCTAACATTTCCTTCAAGACACTTGATGTAAACTCACTGTGACTATGTATGGTCACTATCCTATTACTACATTCTTTTCACATCTGCTCTACCTCCTGGGAGAGTTCCAGTTTTCAAGTTTTCTTTTTATTTTCTACCCCCTTTTTATTTTCACACACTCTGCAGTGGCCTAACAACCCAAATGTTTCTTTTGACCTCTCCCAAAACCACATACATATTGAGTCAGTTCATGTATTCAGTGTATCCTACATTAAAATGTTCAATTTTGGCTTCTCAGGTTTTGGGTTTGGGGATTTTTGGTTTTTTTGTCATTGTTGGGTTTTGTGTGTGTATGTGTATGTGTGGTTTTCTTGTGTGCTTTTTCTGTTTGTTTGTTTTTAGTTTGTTTTTTTCCCTTCCCTAAATGACATTTTCAGGCATATAAACTAAATTTAGTTCATTTCCCCAGCTTTAACAGATGTCACACTTTTGACAAATATTCCCTGGTCAAAAGACTGTGCATTTTAGTTATTTTAATGTCATTTAACTTACTAAGGATGCAAAGAAAAATAATATAGACATCTCCCTTGAATTAATAGAAAAAAATAACCTTCTGTCTTCTTTCTTTCCTTTCCTTAGGTTCTATAGTTTATCCATGCATTGATTTAAAACAATTATACACAGGAAGGCTCCATTGGATAAAAATGAAAACTGTAATGATCTCAATTATTCTTAAATTTTATCAGAATTAGAAACAAAATTCTTGAAAATCAGTGTAATTCAGTGAGATTATTATAGTTGGAGATTTATTACATGGTCTGTATTTACTACTATAACATTCAGTTGATTGTATTTGCCACTTTTCTTTAGACTTTTGATAGAATTCCTAATGTAGGTAGACTAATTGTTGACACAAATTTAAGTTTACAGTGAAGGAAATACACTTTTTTTTTTCATAAAGCACATCTGCATTTAATATAAAAAGAGACAGCAGGTTCCACAAAGAGGAAAGTATTAAGATAATGCTATTTATGTACAAATTGTGTAGTCTAGAGACATTGACAGTGCAAAAGGTCATGTTTCTCTTCTGATGGTGCTTTTTGAGATTTCTAAAAGGTTTCTGCTTTATGTTGAGTAGTTCTGAGACGCTCAGGTTTTCCTCTCAACAAAACAAGAGAAAGTAGTGATACCCTAAAATACCCAAATGCTGCATGGCTCATTCTCACCTGTACCATCACTGGGTAGAATGAGGTGATGGCCAGGCCACGGTTTCAAGTGACAGCTGAAAGGATCTCAGGCAGTATTTTTATTTCCATTTTACAGATAAGGAGGAAAACCAAAGGAGTTGAAGTGTTCTTTCATGAAGTCTGCTGCTTCACCAGGAAATCAACTGAAATTGCAAAGCACCTAAAGCATGTAGTTATAGGTCCTCTCTGTATTATTATGACACTGTAAAACTAGTGTATTTGCTGACTTTCTTTTCAATTGGTGCCAATGAAATTAATCACTGGCTTAATTCTAAACCCAGTGTTGCTGACTCGCCCAAACTGTGCTGTCATATATCAGTACAGCAATTTATATACGCAGACAGCTTTATACTCTTGAGTTGAAATTTTAAAAATGCAATATTATTTATACTAACGTGTTCAGTGACAACAAAATTCACTATGTGTAAAAGCGTGGTCCAAAATTCCTCAGAGCTTTCCCTGCCTAAGTGACCAGCCTGTGAGGTTTTATGTGTCGTTTCAGCCACTTAGACAACTTGTCTCCATAAATCTCCTCAGCATCCAGCCAGGTGATAAAATTTGTGTCAGACACGGCCATGCTGTTTATCATTTCATGTGCAAGTTTGTACACATTCCCACTCCTCCCCACCACTGTTAGATCTAAGCAGACAAGTATGATCGATGCATCCTGTGCAAGAGTGCTGATCAATACATCTTCCCTTGCTCAAAAATAAAGATTTCAGGTTAACAAGTTGATGGAATTCCACTGATCTTTGGGAAGAAGAAATCTTCATTGTTGTGAAGATTGTGAATTTCCCAAGACAACAGAGTGATGTTCAGGGATTATCAGTACGGTTTTCCCTCGTGGATAAAGAATCAATTAGTATAAAACATTGCCAAGAAGTTTCTGTCAAAGTGTGTTCTCCTCTTATTACAAAAGATTCCATGAACACTCCAGAAAAATTATGTGGACTTTTAAGTGTGGACAAAAATAGAAGGAAATCCTTATTAAGGAATAGGATAATTCTCTCCACCGCCCCTTTCCATTGTAATTATTGGGTTTCCCCTTCTTGCCAAGTGGTACTGAATATCAAAACTTTGTGGCTTGTTTTCAAATGGGAAAAAAAAAAAAAAGAAAAAACAGTGCTACATAACAAGAGCTTTATGCTCTTTGTGTAATTAATGTATTTTACATTACATGTGTTGGTCCTGGAAACAAAGAAGCCTGGAGCATCCCACATGGGCAATCACCTCTCACTGGAGAAGTTAAACCAGAGGTCTCAGGAGATCACTCCTTCTCTGTTATTGATTCTAGTTAGACAAATCAAGATGAACAGAAAACTTCCTAATTAATTGTCTGAGATTTGCCTCGAATATCCCAAAAGCAACACAACAGCATTTTCTCCAAGACTGAAACGGTGCTCATCTAAAAAAAAAAAAAAAAAAGGTAAAATAAATCTTTATCAGTTAAATCTTGGAATGTTTAACAGTGCCATCTGGTGACCCCTGCCATAACGACAGCGGTGTTGCTCGGAGCACCCTGCCTTGGGGGGCTGAAAGGACAGCACAGACACCTGTGTGTTCCCAAACCTAGGGAAAACCTGAGACATTTGGAATGTCCGTTTGTCTTCCTTTACTCTGCAGCTTCCAAACCTGAGATGAGCCGATTCATATACTCATATTTTTTGTCTTAATAACAACACAGTGAAATAATATCTATGTGATGGTTTATGGTTATAAATCTACCTGTAGGAAGGCACATGTGATTATTGCTGGGTAGCCAGACATTGACACAGTTAATAGTCCCTTATTGAAAGATTCCTGTGAACCTGCAGGCAGTATCTAAAGATAAATCCTGTAAATCACTGATCCAGGACCCCATATCCAGTGATGGACTTAACTGTGACAGTTTCCCTTCTTTTCTCCTCCAGATTGATTTCTAATATTACTGTTTATTGCAAGACTCTTAAACTTGTAAGGCCATTTCCCCCAGTGACAAAATACACATAATGTATATTTTTAATCCTTCCATGTTTTGTGCATTGGCATTTGAAACATTGCAGGACAAGACTCTCTAAGAATGAGTTGTGGGGATCTCACTACTGATCTATGGAGACTACTTGCAGTAAAACAAGCAGTTAGAATTATGTTGGTTTTGGGTTTTTCTTAATTTAAAAAATACATTTGCATTCAAATTTCAATATTGAACAGGTTTTAGGAAGAGCAGTAATTTAAAATGTTATTGAATGTTGGTTTTTCTTCATGACTACAAAATTAGTGTGAGAATACTCCTCCCTGCAGAGCAGGGAGGAAGAAAATTAAGCAGTTTACGTAGTTTAGAGTTTTGTCCTCAAGCATCTTCTAAACATGATGTGAGGAAGCTGCTCATTGACTACAGGGATGGGGGGAGTACCTTTCTCAGACAAACATGGAGCACCTGCTGAGCTCTGAGACTCTCAGCATCCATCTGTACACACATGTTCTGACATGTAGAACAGATACAGGTAAATGAACAGAAATAGAAAACCCACAAACAGCCTGAAACTGCTACATGTGTCTTCTGCCTCATAAAGATGCACTTGTCGTGTGATGTTCACCTAATTAGGAGAAAAGTGAAAAATGGAAAACCAGACCCAAGCAATGGGAGACATGGTTGTCTCCATGCAAAGCCATTTTATCTCCTCTCTGCTAGTGATCATATTTCTTCAATTTCTTACGTCAATTGACTCATCTCTAAGTAATGATTGCATATCCTAATCACTCCCTTCTTTGTCACACGTTATTCCAAACTCAGCTTGGACAAGTTATTCCTTTTCTGAATTTCAGATGGGACGTGTTGTTCAGGTCTAGAGATTGCAGCAGTGCTTGTTTGCATCTGCACTTGGCTGCTGCCTTGCAAAGTGCTTTGTGTGAAAATGTTTGTAGCAGATGTTGTGTGTTCCTGGAGTTTGCAAAATTCCGAAGCATTGTAGGGATACATCTCCTGCATTGATCTGAATTTTTTTAAATGGTACTTTTTTTTTTTTTTCTGGTAAACAGAGGTTGGTAGTAGACTAGGACTCAATGAATGGTTTTAGTGGATATCAATGAAGTTTCAGGTTTTAGTGAGCGAGATGAAAGCGATGGTGAATTTTAATCACATTAATCACATTTAATCACAGATCACATTATCCTGAGATGCACAGAATTTTGGGGGAGGGACCCTTGCTTTAACTAAAATGCCTGTGTGTACATCACTTCTTCAGGAAGCATGAGACACTGTTTCAAACTCTGTCTGCTTGGGTCAGCATGAACTTCTCCCTGAATTTCTGAACACAGTTTACCATCATGCTGGGAGGTGTTTTCAGTGAGCAGCTCTCAGCCTCCATTGGCACTGATTTCTCCTTAAATTATTGAGATGTCCCTCAGTGAAAAACTGGAGCCTAGGTCTGTATCTCTGGAGGATGAGTACTGAGTTCTAGAGTAATAATCTTCTTATCTTTTTGGTAAAACATATATGTGACTTGTTAAAGTAGAAAATCCTAAACCGAGACTTGTCCTGGTGAGATGTAGTTCCAAGTCAGGCAAGTGGGATTTCTATCTTCATATCCCACAGAATGGATATCAATGAAACTAGCTGGGAAATCAAAGATGGCTTCTTCCTGTCTGCTTTGATAATAAATGTCTAAATTTGTCTTTAAGTGTTATTGACAAACTTTATTAAAAATGCCCGTGATGCAAATAAAATACTTTGTAAAACTGGGGAGAAATTAGTGAAGGGCAACAAGTTTTACTGAACAAGGGTGATGGAGTTATAGGAATAATACTGCAAGGTAAGACTCTTCATCCTCAAAAATTATTGTCCATGTTGGAATATTTTATAGGTTTGTAAAAGCATGAGTGAAAGGGGTTGTTGTCCTGTGTCTCTTCTATATCAACAACTACAGGGCATCAGACAAAACCGGTGGGTAACAGGTTTCAGAACAATCAGTACAAATATTTCTTCAACACATTGGATAAGAAGCCTGTGAAGTTCCTCACCAAAGAATGTTGTAAATGTGGGAGTTCAAGTGGGTACAAAGGCAAATGGGAGAATTGGAACGGGAGAAGAATTCTCCGAGGTTATGGGATATATAGGAAATATAGCTTCCTTAGAAAAATCACTGAAATGAATATATTTAGAGTCTGAGGGACTGCTGTGGGGAAGTGTCACTCACATCCCTGCTCTTAGTCTTCCATGGGCATCAGACAGGGCCACTGTTAGCAACTGAGCTGGGTCCACCACTGGCCAAACGCCTTATTAATTCTGAACAAAAAAAAAGCTGGAAAAAAGGTGGTTCTGCCAAAAATAAATCAATCAATACCTGAGAATACATATTTTTGCCTGATCCAGGTATTTTTATAATTTCTTTGTTTTCAGTTTGCTGAGGGGATTTGGTGAAGGAAATAGAATTAATGTGATATAGTCACAGTTCCTTCATTTACATGTACACAGGCCTATTGGCTTCACATGCAGATGTGTAGTCATGAATAAATAAGGCATGTTAATCACAAGAAAGATACGTGATTTGAGGTGTATTTTCTTTTAAGAGTGATCAGATCTAGGCCTTATCTGAACTACTGCAATTCAGTTTGCTTTTGGGGTTTTTTTTTTGTGTTTGGTTGTTTTTTTTTTTCTCATTTTTTGTTGTCATCCTTATTTTATCCTTCGATTAGCAGTAAATCACATTTCTAGAAAGAAAACAGACTCTACCATCTATCATCCCTAAACCTCCAAGTGAAGAGAGCGGTCATCTTTGAAACTCCCAGACTGGTGCAGCAGAGGCAGAGTGTGATCCACACCAGGAGGAGCAATTACCTGTGTCCCGGAGGATCCTTCAGCTTGTGCTGACTCTGGTGCCTGGTTTTGCACACAGGTCATGAATGCTCTAATGACCACAATGCATGTTGCCATTTAGAGACCACGCTGTGCTCCCCCTTGCTCTTACACGGCTCGCTGACACAAACAATCAGGTCTAAATCACAGGATATATGAAGTTGCTTTTATCATGCCAGCTCGGCTAACAAGGCAACAATTAAAGGTGTGTAAGCATTTCCCTTGTAAACACAAGCTTGGCGTTTCAAATCGGAGCTGTTAAAAATTCCAGTAGATGAAACACAGTGTTTGCTAGCTTATTAAAAAATACAAAAAATAAAAAACCCCCTAATCTATTAAATATGCTTCATGTTGGTCAAGCTTTCTTTTAAGTGAGATAATGACATTTTAAATGTGCTAGGCCACCTGATCAATGATTTTAAATGTTGACATTGCTTTATATTGTTCAAAAACAAAAGCAAGCTGGGGGAATCAGTCAGTCCAACTTAAGCCAGCAGGAGTACAATGTCCCTTGCTCACAGTTTACCTGCAGAGCTGCCCTGCAAGGGTGTGAGGGAAGGTGTGAAGGGCAGGGTCCTCCCCGTGTGCCTTTCCAGGGCCGCTCTCTCCCAGGGCGAGGAAGGATTTACTTGCACACGGATGTGTGATCTCCTCAGCATG
Organism: Atrichornis clamosus; assembly: GCA_013400975.1. Classification (NCBI taxonomy): domain Eukaryota; kingdom Metazoa; phylum Chordata; class Aves; order Passeriformes; family Menuridae; genus Atrichornis; species Atrichornis clamosus. The sequence goes on along the minus strand of WBMZ01007959.1, from coordinate 181,778 downwards.
CTCAGGAGATGTCATTTAGAACGCACTGAGGTGGGCTCAAGGCTCTGTGGTGTGTCCAGTCCCACCCCTGCCCAGCTCCCACTGGTTGTCCCAGTATTCTGATGCACTTTAGGGAAGCTCTTAGACCTGAATCAAACATGATAAGCAGTGGTAGTTTGTACGTCAATTTATGCCTTACTCTCTTTTTCTGCATTTCCTGCAATTACAGTGTAATTTACAAAATTAGTGCTGAACTTGATAGTTGTTTCAGATTTTCTCATTATAATATTGTTATCCCAACCTAGAGCACTGGGAGCACTGGGACTGCAGTGTTAGCAATTACACATTCTTCCTTCTCACTCATTCAAGCAGCAGCCCATCTCTTCTGAGTGTGTAGCTACATTAATTACTGAGTGGATTACACGGGACTCTTGTTAGCAAGTTAGAAAACAACACATCTTAGAGAGGTCTGCGAGCTGGTCATCATAAAGTGTCTTTTTTCCAAGCAGTAGCATTTATATAAATGTACAAAAAGCTTTGGAGAGCTTTGATAAAGTATAATGCAGAACACTAATTGGTGAATGCATCACGGGTAGAAGCAGGAGGGACTTCAGTGGATAAAGATATTGATGACAGATGGGTCTTCTGAGGCGACACAGTGACTGAAAGGGTGTCTTCAGACAATGCAGTTTTCTGCATTTTATTTCTAAGGAGAACAATGCAGTAGGATGCTGGAGTTTGCTAATGACATGAAGCAGTTGGGAGAAGCCAGTTCAAAGGAAATGATAATGTTCCAAGTTACACAGCGAGATTAAGGGAATACACAGAGATGTAATCCAAATTCAGGATAAATTAATTCTGAAAATAAAACAGGAATCAAACTACAGCAAAGGTATAAAGTCAGCCTGTAAATATCTGCATTCTTTAGCACCAAATTGGTGAGCCTGAGTGATTATTTGTCTTCTTTCTTCTTCCCAACGCTTCTTTAGAAACACAACAATCCCAGGTATTTAAAATACTGAGATAGGCCAAAAACGGAGACCTTGACATTGCTCCTGCAGCTCTGAGAGGTTTGCTCTGAAAATGTTCCCCTGATTCAAGAGTATTTGGCTTCTTTGTGCTTTTAAGCTCCTGCTGAAATATTTCAGCTTCAGCTTGAGTATCCACCCAGGCTGAAGATCAACCCCAGCTCAGGGATCGACTGGAAATGACAGTGTAGGAGCTGAGTCGTCAGTGCTGAGGAAACTAAATAAAAGTAAAATCTCTGTGTCAAAGAACAAGCTAGGGAGGAGCAGAGATGACAGACAATTCTTTCCTATAAGCTATTTATTTGTCCCTATGGATGGTTGCGCAGATTATAGTATGGGAATTTTTATGCATTAGGAAAAATGGCAAGGAAGGCACAGTTTATAGTGCACAGGGAGTTGAGGAGAGCTCTACTAAGTCATTTTTGTTTCCTTTTATTTTCTTTGCATTTGATCATGAAAGATCTTTAGCAAATCTTCCATAATTATGAAATGAAATCAGATATATTTATTTTATTCAGATATTGCATTAAAACAAATGCCTCTTAAGTATTGTACCTCTTATTTGTCTGAATTGCAATTAAATAGATAGTTTCTATTTTTTCAATGTAGATTTGCATATATGAGGTTGCCTCTATTAAATTTATGCAAGAGTAGAGTTTTAAACCACTTTGTTAAACACAAAACTCTGCACCATGTTACATGTACACACTGTATACATTTTGTAGGCTGACAGGGAACCCGTTAAGGGAGAGGTTCAAGGACTAAATAGTCTGATAGTTTTGACATGCAGCAGGAGACCCACTCTTGAGCTGTTACTCCACATAGGTATAAATCTCCCACAGATCCTGTGCCAGGTGATATGTTGTTATTACAGCAACAATTTAATGTTAGGACCCGAAGGGTTTTATCTCTGTTGATCTGTAGCTTGTCTCTCTGAGATACTGATGTGTATGATGTGAGATATTGATATAGTCTTGAATATTTGTGATATTACTTGATTTATCCAAGATTAAACATACCCATTGAAATATATACATGCTATTTTTTTCCTGTGAAGGAATGAACCTAAACAGTGGAATATCAGGTATTGACACAAGCTGTTTGAATGACTTGAACATGCATGCCTTGACTGGCTTCTGATTTTGGCAAATAAAGAATGAAGATTAATTATTTTGCTCCGTGGTGTTCCTTAAACCATTTAACAAGAAATCCTGGTGTGTGGTGACCACACCTCTTAATATTTTATTGTCCCATCATATTTTTTTTTGTCACAATACATGACACACATGCATCATAGATCTCCCAATTGATATATGTCCCCATCCATCTGCTGTGCAGCATAAATCTCTTCAGATAGTGAAAAAATATTTTAAAGAATTGACAGAACCAGTCCATCCAGATTTTTTTTTTTCCTTTTCTGTTGCTGAGGTGATTCAGCGAAAATAAGAACGGAAAGTTGGTTGGTACGTCAAAATGTTATGGTTCTAAAGTGGAGAAAAAGGTGCAAGTCATCAATGACCCTGCACATAATTCACCTTGACATTAAAATCACTGTATGTAGATAATCTGTCAATAGAAGCAATACTGAAAGACATGTTCACAGTGCTGGAACAGAGAAACTGTGCTTAACCTGAATCTTCTCAGGGCAAACAAAATGAGAATCAAATATACTGTATTCTAGAGAGCATTGTGTGATGAAAATGAAGAGTACATATTGCCAGCCTGAAGATTTCTGAGGTATCTGATGAAATACCCAGCCAGACCTTTGAGCAGTGAATAAGAAAGCCTCAGACAGCTCTTCTCTCTAGCTCTGAATGCAGAAATTTTCCAGGCTAATGATTTGACCTTTATGTTGTGTAAGAGAAGCCCATAATTTTTCAGGAGTGCACAATATAAATGAAATGTGATCTTCTTTACAAAGTAGTATTTAGTAACCAGAACTCTCTTGAGAGCTCTGCTGTATTAAAAACATATTATAGGGCAAATACAGTTAAACTATGGGAGTGGCTATGTGTGAGGTTAAGAATTTTGTTTCCTTTATTCCAGTGGAACATATACACTGGATTTTAATGCTTTCAACAGTTAGCACTTTACCTGCTGAATTATATATGCATTGCAAGTGCTCACTGGCTTCCAATTCTAACAGGGCACACTTTGTCCTCCAAGTGAAAAAATACTGTGTTTACCAGTAAAAAATTTTCATCAACACTACTTTTTATTTATTTTTCATTCCTCCTTTTATTTGTGTTTCAAATACACACCACACCTTTGCCAGTTTTATTTTAAGATTTCAGCCCTTCTTAATTGACCTTTTCACCATGTTTGGATTTGGCAGGTTTTTACTGCTTATGGCTCTAGCAGTTCTGGGAATTTTAGTGCATTCAGCCATTGCTGTATATTTCTTAACATTATCAAATGTGGCCTTTTTGGAAGCAAAGGTTGGGAATTCATCACCTTGCTGAATAACTCGTGACAATAGTTGTAGTAAGTAATTTACTAAGCACTTGTGAAACACATGAAGGTCTGCTTTTCTAGCCGTTGGAATCTATGAAACTCCTACATCTTCCCTATTGACTTTCTCAGCTGGCCCCACATGAAGTGTTTTGATGTGACCCAGGGTCTCAGCAGAGTTTGCTGACCTGTGCAGGAGCTGTGCCCTGGCCAGGTCAGACAGCAGCACTGCTTCCCCATGCAAGCCTACAACAGATGTTCTCAAATTGCATGAGATTTAAGAGATGACAACCAGATCTCAGCTAGAAGAGGGAGTTAGTTCACTTCATCTTTCACTTATGAACACCTGCAGAATTTGCCTTAACTGTGGAGTTTCAAAAATTTGCATTACTGTTGTGCTTTACTCCACTGGGAATTCTGATTTTGGAAATAGCTTTATATATTTTCATGGCAGATTTTGTCACAATGCCAAAACTTTGCAAATTTTAAAAGACAATTATTTTCGGTGCATATAATAAATATTTTATCTTAAGCAAGAGAACAGTAAATTAGCAACTTCTTGTTGTTGTTAAGAGCAGTCACCTCTCTGCAGCTGGTGTCTGGCCACAGACAGTTCCGCAGTGTCTGTCTTTTCATTTATTGAGAGGAAATTCTCACTCACAGCTTCAGCTCACAGCGTTATCTCAGGGTTTTGCCAGATTATTCACGTCTTTCAGACATTCCAAAGGTTTTAGCACGCAATGGAAAGCAATCTTTTGGCTAATATAACAAACAGACTGATGAGGCAGGTCATGCACTGTCACCACCATTAGCCTGCTAAGTGTGGCCAGGTTCAAAAGCCATGACTTTAAATTACAAGGCCTTGGCTTCTCTGCAAGCAACCGTGCCCTCTCCTTCGGATCCCCTTCCAGTTGCCAATACTATCCTTTAATGTGGTGTGGAATAAATGATTGAGCTTGCTATTGCATCCAGGATGTTAGTAGAGAAGAATCCTTTAAAAGGCTGTTGACCCTGTTGAGATTCCTAACTTTGCAGAAATTCAACTGGAGCAATTTAGATGCTTGAGTAACATAGTTAATTAGAAGTTTTCCCTGCCTGATCTGAGTGGATCGAACTGTGGGAATGCTGATGTAAACAAGATGCTGTATAACCCCGAAAGGTTATTTAAATTGTTGATCAGGAAATAAAACAGGTGTAAAAAATTATGCAAGTTAGTACTACAGGTAGCATTGATACTTAGTAGCACTTATAGAAATTAATCACTCGTATACCAAATAGAAATGAGACACCATTGTACATCAGTAATTACAGGTAAGAAGTGTCAGATACATAAAATTACTAAGGTCAACATGCAGTGCCAGCTCAGCTCCCTTGTGGTGTGTCTTGAGTGAAGTTTGGGAGTATTTCTTTGGAACTGGGTAAAAATTTAGAAAGCCCAAGGCTCACTTACACCTTTGTTAAATGAGCATACAGCCTGGAAAATTTATCCAGAAAAACTTCTGTCTTTACTCAAGGAGACCCTCACAGAAATACTTTATACTTTTTCTAATTTCAGTTTTTGGGTGAACCAGTTAAGTTTTGGCTTTTGTACAGCACAAAGGCTGTCCCAGACTGGAAATATAGTCTTGCTCTTTTGAAGAGAAATGCCACCTTCTTGTGGTTTCTTCTATCTCAAAACTTACTAAGGCTTCTGCTTCAGGTTTGCAGCAGTGTTTCTTTCTGTAGAATTTCCTGACAGTTAAAATGTTCAGCAGGCAGTGATAGGTAGGTACAACATTTCTCCTCCAGATCCACAGGAACTTTAGCAGCTAATGCTCCCCTGGGCTGTCTCAGCATGTCGGATCTGATAACTATTATGTTTCAGCAAATATCTACCATTCCTGTACATAATTGCATTACCAACATTATTATTACTTTGCAGTAAGCAAAGAAAACAGAGGTGCAGAGGTAAACAGCACTTGCAGACTGGTGCCTGCCTCCAAGTTGTGCTGCCTCTTTTTCTCACAACAGGAAAGTGACTTTCAGCTAATGTTTATTTTATGTTTGGTGCTTGATCTGCAGTGTAACCACACTTGTTAACAGTTGTGGTGTATTGGGTTTTGTGGTTATTCCCTTCAGACTCTTTTACTCAGGACATGGCTAAATTATCCCTACAATTAAACAAAACAAAACAAAACCCTAAAACCACCACCACCAACAACAACAAAACAAACAAACAAACATAAAAAAAAAAAAGAAAAAGAAAGAAAAAGAGAAAAGGGGGTAGTCACATTCCTGGTTGTTCTGATCAGTAGCTAGAATACCTCATACAACCATCAGCTGAGGTGTTCACTGGCCTCTGGCTGTCAGTCCCTGGGAAGATAAACCAGAGGAAAGATGTCTCTGCACATGTCTTGTGTATATTTTCCTAAGCATTTGCTCCTGGCAATTTTCAGGAAGAGGACACTGCACTGATAGATTTTGTGACTGTGCCAATGTGGTACTACATACATCTCCCTGAGCTACTCTCCTCCGTTTTTTCACTACTTTTTGTTTTTCTTGTTTTACAAACTGATGACATTTGTTCTGAAATGTCATGGAGCAGATGAGAACCCTCTATCCCATGGACATCTTGGACACTGGGATGTATCGGGAACTATTGCAAACAGCTTTCTTTCCCTGCCCTGGTAGATTCTTTGTCTCCTGATAATCACTGTAAGTTCCATGACAAATTTCATAGGGGCCATAAAATGGGTCGTTTCTGGTTTATCCTAGAAGCAATTAATCTGTTATGGCAAGAAGGCAACTTTCCCAAGGTCCTCTCTCAGCCTGGATACAGTTTGTTCTTTATATTTCCTTTTAGCTTTCAGCTGTGTCTGATCTGTCCCTGGCAAAAGACTGGAACGAAGCCTTGTAAAAGTAACAGGCCCTAAACTGGGATAACCAAGTAACGTTACTGGTAGAAGTTTTAAGTTCTTATTACTTTTGGTTGGTTGCTGGAACTGGGGTTGGGCTTTATTTTTTTTCTGCCAACATTCCAAGTATCACCCAATAGTCACTCAACACTCTTTTCAGCCCTGTCCTGGGTACTGAAGTCCTTGCTGCAGTTCTTTTCTATTAAGAGTATCCCTTAACTTCTCTACCTTTTTACAATGAAAAATATTTTTGTCAGTAGTAATTGCATTACTAGTCACTTTGTCCTGATTTGTCTTACCATTGTGAGACAAATGGACTTCATAATCTGTCTAGACAGTCTGGTTGTTACTTTAACAGATGTTTGATCTCCAAAAGCAAGACATCCCTCTGCTGTTTTCTGGAAACCTTTCAGACACAGCTTTAATTCATTTTTATGTGTCCAGCCTTTGTTTTAAATCATATTTTTCATTTTTCTGAGACATCTGTGAGCTATGAGAGTGCCTCCACTGTTTGTTCCATCATGGATCATCAGGAGGACTAATTCCTAGCTACTTCCCTTGGAAACGGAATTCGATTGTGACATTTACATTGTAGCTTTTTCTTTGAAGCTGTTAACTGAATTCAATCTTGGTGGGATTTTAAAATTAGAATTCAAAAATGATGTGTAAGGGATTTTTATGTGTAAGGGATTTGTGTCTTGGATTTGTTGGGGTTTTTTTGTTTGGTTGGGGTCTTTTTTTGTTTTGTTTTTACACAATCCTATTTAGTCACAGAGAACATCCAAAGCTGTTTTCCCTCAGCCAGGAATTGCAACACAGATGATGTCTCCAGCTCTCCAGCATTCAGTCCAGCAGCTTTCCTGCTTAAATTTGTTTTGTTTTTTATTTCTAAGGGCAGAGCTTCCAGAACCTCCTTGGCTGTGCCCCAGGCTTATTTGCAGGGGTTTTTTTTCCCCACTGCTTCACCAGTCTCTCTAATTCATTCTCATTAAAAGAAAAACAGTAACAAAATAATGCTCAGTGAAGCTCCTGTTCCCAAATGTCCATATCCTATCAGGCTGAAAGTGGCACCTACCAGAGTTTTTAGGAAGTGTCAATTTTTTTTGGCTACTTGGTTCCACAAAGGAGCTTTCCAGCTTCTTACCAGTATCTTTAATGAATTCACAGACAGGAAATTCTGAGACCTATCGTGCACTCAAGGAGCAGAACATAGAAAAGTTTTAACCAAAGCAGCTCACTTTTGGATTATTGCACATTTAACTCCACTATAAACAGGCTGCAGACAAAGGATTGTTCAAGGAAATTAAAGAAAGATTTAAAACAAGAGGTGGTTATTTTGGAATGCTGGAATGAGTTTCGTCTTGGTGTATATTTACGACAGATTTTTTCCCCTCTAATTTTAGCTATAGGGAAAAAAAAATCCTTGTCTTAAAAAACCTCCCCAAAAAAACAAATAAAAAAAATTTTGCTGAAGTTTCCTTTCTTAACATTGTTTGTTCTCCAGAAGGATTTCACTGGTTTGGGTTTTTTTTTTTTTATATGTTGGTGTACCTTTTTATTTCTTGGTATTTTTCCCCTATGAAAGAAATGTATGCCTCCACATTCCTTTAACAGGAGCTGTGTACATTAATATCTTCCTAATTCTTTTGATAAGTGAATAGTTTTGCACAGTTTCAGTTATCTAGAAATATTCATACCATGTTCTGTTAGTAGATAAATATATACTTTTAGTAGTATTAGGATCAGTTCAATACTGTGGAATTTGTAATTATACAGTTTGGAAAGAAGGATGGTCTCCAGGCAGCTATTTTTTCATACTACTATAGTTGTGGTGATTTAATAATTAAATATGGGGTTAATTAAGTATCAGTTAAATCCATTCACTGGTAGTTCATGCTTTACATGTTGAATTTATACATGGACATTTTTTCTGACTTATATACGCCTGAATAACCGTATCTTTATTTTCTTCTTGTTTTCTGTGGTTTCTGGACAGACTAAAGACTTGTGAAAAATATGAAAACCAGAAAGAATAATATCTGAAACAGAGAGGTGCATGTTTTATTCATAGAGAGATCTGTTTAGGTCCTGGAACTAAACCATTAAATATTCTATACATAGTTATCAGAGGCTGCTTGCTTTCATTCCTTGTCAGTTCCATACCTTTTTCTGTTCTTAACATAGTTCCTTGTTCCTCCCTACCGATCCCAGCTCTGGTTACTTGCCTATTGAGATTTTTCCCTTTTTTCTTTCATTCAGACTCCAGATCTGAGCCTGGTGTTTGACTCTCTTGCCCCTGAGGCTGGAAGAGTACCAGAATAGAAGGAACCCTCAGCAAATGCAATGATAAATCTGTTTTATATCTTGCTCTCCAATGACATTGCAGAAGGATTGCAAACCACTGTCACACACATAATTTTAGTAGTGCAGATGAGCGTGGGGTTTGGTGTAGTCAGACCATCTAGAGTTTTTAGTGACAAGAATGCTTGTAGAAACAAAGTTCTTAAAATAATAATGCAGCAAATTTTGCTTTAGATGCACCAGCTTAATATTCACGTCAGGAAATAATTATAGTTACTGCAGCCATCCAAATGCATGACAGAAACATAATATGGGATCTGTGGTTTCAGACAATTATCTCAGCCTGTAAGTGTTGAGTAACAAATCCCCCAGAGAAACTCTAACACAACTAGAAACTACACACCAAGAATTATTTACAGAAATAGTTCACAGGGTGTTTCCAAAGGCAATAATAAAAGTAGTTGAAAAAAAACCCCCAGCAATCTTGTTACGAGTAAAAATTAGATCTTAAATCATCTAGTAAATTGTTAATTATTTATCCATCTCTGCTTGGGAGTTCAAGTGAGTGTAATTGGTTGGTCCCTAATGAGATTTGGTGGGGATTCACATTTTTCCTGTTGAGTTGATAAAAATCAAATTAGGAGAAACTCTGAGTGTGTCTGTCAGTGGTGTGTGTGCAGACAGGCTAATTCCAGTGGTGCTGAGAAAGGTCTGTAAGGACTGCAGAGAGGAAAAGAAGGTTGGGAGCAGGAGCAAGTTCGAAAATTGTGGCAGTGTTCTTCTCTTTTTTGGTTTTGATAGAAATGCAAATTGGACTGGGTGAGTTAATGTCTGGTCTCCAAACAGACAAAGTGCCACTGATGTGTGACATCCAGTTTTCCAAAGTATCCCCAAGACAGGAAACCCAAACAAAACTAAATATTTTGTGGAACAGGGAACACAAAAGTGCGAATCTACAGAAAAATGAAATGTGACATGGGAAGGGAGCTTTAGTCCAAGGTTATGGGCAGAAATTCAGGTTTCTATTGGGGCATCCCTTTCCTTAGGTTGCTGTGCTTTGAGCCAGTACCAGTTATGTGCATCTTGTGCTATAGGAAAAAAATCCCAAACCAATCAACAACTAGGATGTGAAGTGCCTCAGGTAAATTTGCTTTTCTGATTTTCGTTGTAACAAAATAGTGCTGTTTTAATGAATTTTAAACTTTAGGGGCCTCATGTCTTTAATATTTTGCACTGTATGCCTCACAAGTGATAGTCAATAGGGAAATGTTACCTGAGTGTTTTCTTTACCTTCTTTCATTGTTTTCCTTGTCTTCAGCTTTTACAGCTCAGGATTCAATGGTCATTAACAGCCACAGTGATTACAAAGCCTTTAGCAATACTTTCCAATTTCAAGTTTGCACAATAAACACATCTTCATTGGGAGGGATTAAAATAAGACACATATTTCCAAAAAGGCACTGCTGAAATATGCAGTATTTGGGTTGTGCTGTGTCAGTTTAATGCCACAGACTGAAGTGAGGAGGAAGGGCTGGCCATGGCCTCAGAACATCTTAGAAAGAGACATTCACAAAACCCAATAGGTGTGATTAATGGCTTGTGGTGAACGGAGAGACAAAGTCTTTCTGCTGTTTGGTGCGTTTGCTGATCACACAGTGCTGCTCTCCATGCCCTGGCTCTCTGCTGATAGCCTGGGGTTACCTTCCCACAGACCTGCCCATCTGCTGCCTGGTGGCTGCTGCCTGCCTGCCACCAGCTGTCCTTTGCACCTGCTGGGAATGCACCTCGAAGGTGGATCAGCTTCAGCCACCCTTTAAAAAGTCCTTCTTTTGGAGCAGGGGGCAGTGGCTTCATGCCCCTTGAGCTCCATCAAAAGTAGAGTCAGTGGGAGCAGCACATCTCCTCCTTTCCCCCCGGCACTGTACCTGTCTTCAGCAAACTTTGAAAGTACTGATAGCAATGATAATCAAATGTCTGTATTTGTAACATGATTATTTAGATTTTAGTGCAAACAGCATGTCCTACCTCAAATTCTCTAGTCTAAACACCCAAACACAGCATTTCAAGGGTGATTTCTAATGTCACTTCAGAGGTTTTGATGCTTGTGTTGGCAGCTACCAGATGTAAGAAATTAAAAGCCCTCTTATGCCACTGTCAAGAATCAGACTCTTTGCTATGGAAAGCACCTGCCCCAAAAGCTGGATCTCAGCACACCTGGTGAACCTCTGAAGAGGAGGGCTCTGACGGAGGGTTGAGCCAGATTGTTGTGAGCACATTCAGCTAAAAATCTGAGTTCTGCCTACAATTGCATAAGCTGCTTTTGTTACACGTCTAGAAGCTGTACTCAAAAATTCCATTCTCAAAAAACATGTTTGAGCAATGAGGACAAATAGTGAGGACTTGGTTTCCTTTTAGTTTCATGGAAATGTTTTTAGTCAGGTTTGTTTCTTTGTTGTTTTTTTTTTAGGTGTATGTGGAAATGTTTAGTATTGTATTAAAAGATATAACTGACACATAAAAGACTTTGACATGTACAGCTTCATTGAGGAAGCACAACATCAAAATATAAAGCAAAAAACAGTGAGTTCTTTTGTTATAATGGTAGAAATTCAAAGAATTAATCTTGACTTATATCAATGTAAATTAATAGTTTGACCCCAAGTCACTCTCTTATTACAGTATTTGTTATTTTGTCCGTGATAAATGTATCAGAAGATATTCCTCACTATGAAAACTCTACTATAATTAGTGTCAAATCCAAGTAAATAAAAGATTGTAGTTGACTGACAATAATGGGATTTATTTAGTTTGCTGTGGCCTTAAATTAAAGCTGTATTGGCTACACCTTGTAGAAACACAGCAAACAGACCTGCACCTGAGAAAGATCACAGTTCACCTCACACATTTCTTGTAACAAATACATAAAAAACAGTAATCAGAGAATAAAATAATTGGAGGTGTATGTGTGGAGCACTTGTCATTAATTTTCATTCTTTAATACAAATGGTTGTCTACTGAAGGTAAAAATAGAGCAAATGATCATGTTTCCTTCTGTAGCTTCTCCTAGAACAAGGTCTTTTTATCACTTGTTTGTTGAACATAAAAATTTCAACAGCTCCTTCAGCTTTGTATAATGTGGTTGACTATGCTTTTTACTAGGAAAATAAGTTATACCTGGGAGTTTGTTAACACGTTCAATTAAAATCTGGATATCTATGGATTGAAATCCCAATGCAACTTCCTGTTTCATAGCATCTTTTCCTAGTGCTGTCTGTTACTGCATTATTTTTTGTAGCATCAAAAGTGATGGAAATTGAGGCTTCAAATGCTCTTAGGGAGGAATATACTGTAGCTTCCCCAAGGATTGCATGTCAGAGTGGGTCAAATCCTGCACAACAGGAGCTGTAACTTCCACTGGAAGCAACTGGAAGGGCAAAGGGGACTGGGGGATTTTGTGGGTGTGCTGCCACGGCCTTTCAAAGGAGCTCTGATGCACTGAAGCTGCCTGGATGAGGTGATCTTAAACAAGAAAGGGAAATAGTTACCACGTAGCTCTTTCTCCTCTGGTGAAGTCAGTGAGAGGTCCACTTTTTTCCCCTCTGTTCAAGAGAAGTCCCTTCATTCTACAAACCAGTGCAGAAAAAATATCATTCCATTCTTTCCATCTTGAACTGCTAACAATCTAGTAAAAATCAGATGGAAGATCCCTCTTTCTTACAACTTCCTTTTATTTCTGTAAAACTTCACCTAACTCTGATAATGGCACTCCTTTTTTTTTTTAGTTTTAATGACTGTACAGTTTTATTATGTAAGATACCAGTTTTTAAAGTAGTAGTAAAAATATTCAGCCATGAGTGAATTTACCCTGTGACTGCAAGATCCACTGCCTGTAACCTTTCTTCTTCTTTGTTCCATCCAATCCTATACTGATATCTTTATTCCCTCCTTTACTTTGGCACTGAGGCAATTTCATCAGCTGCTTTAATAGTAGAGTCAAACTCATTTTCATCAAATTATGGGATTTTTGGAAATATTGCTCAGTAGTTCATCCAATAATAGTTCATCCATATGAAAAATTATTCTTGACCCTGCTCCATATCAGATACTGGATACTTAATGCTGCAGATGGGAACATTATTTCCTCACTCCTATCACCCCCATTAGAAGTTCAGCTACAACCCTTTGAGCTTCAAGAGACACCAGGCTGCTGTCCATCTGTCAAGGCAGAGGCTTATTTAACTAAAAATGTGTAAGATCTGAGCAACCAAATCATAATTACCCCAACCCTTCCCCACCAATTAGCCATTCCTTTGATCAGCTGGCCACTGCAGGCACGGGTGATCACCGTGCCTCTCCCTGCAGCAGCTTTTCCCTGCAGTGCAGGCAGACCCACAGACCCCGTCGTGATTTTCTTCAGGTGGAAACCTCTGTGCCTCGTTGGATGCGTGGGAGGATCTCTTTGAGCTACTTGATTGCTAACTTGCTAATTTTGCTAAATATATGCTCATGCGTAAGGTGTAGCAGTCTGATTGCTAAATTCAAACAAAACAAAAAGCCTCTTATCCCATTCCTTGATTAACATACTAATGGAAGTGAGCAGAACCTTGACTGCTTTCCTATTTCTCTCTTTGCTATAGGCTTTTCCAGACAGTTTTCCATGGCTGGATGTAAGTCTGTACTTCAGCTAGACACAGATTCAGGCCTACATTCAGCATCTACATAACAACTCTCTTGGGAATAAAACTCTTTCTTGTTTCAGCTCAGCAGGTTTCTGCTGATCTGCATTCTGGTATCTGCTATGCAATGAGGCTGAAATCTGTAATTGTCCTGTATGCATCAGAGGGAGATTTATGTGAGTTTGTAGTTGTTTATGAATATCCTTGATGCGTGTAATTGGGGAAGGGAAGTTTGGCTGGGCACTGCCAATCACTGTATCTGTACAATTTTGTTGTAGTTTGTTACTCTGTTACATCTCTTTACTATATGGTGTTAAACCATCATGGAAATACAATACAGACAGACAAGTTGGCCAAAATGCTATATTGTGTAGCTGTCATTAGAAATATCCCCTACATTTAAGGTTCTGTGAGTTAATTAAAACATGAATTATCAAGTCGGAAAGCAGTGCAGAGTCACAAGACCACAACTATGTGTTATTAATTGCTTAAACCCCCAGAATATCGTTAACTGTAAAAAAAAGAAATGTTCAAACAAGAATTGGACTAACAAGAAACACACTGTTTTTAGCGGTGGGGCAAGGGGATAATTCTGTTTGGCGATGAAAGTATAAGTCTTTCCTTGATGTGGTTTTGGGTGCTCAGGATTGATCAGAGACTGTCAGGAAAGGTGCTGCATTTCGAAAAGCTTCTCAGAGAGGAAAGATACTGGTTCCTACAGATGGCAGTGCTGAAGCTGGATGACCACCAAGACAGGTTTTATACATTATCACAGCAAGTTTAGGAGGTGATGATACTTTTTTTTTAATACATCAGCATTCTAACAAGACCTCACCACACGAAACAACAATGTTCACAGCACACTATAAATCACTCCTAGCAGTACAATAAGTTTTTGCTGGGCGCCCTGATGGGTGTCAGATCTCAGCAGAATGCTTCATACATCTGAGAGAGAAAGACTTGACTACCATATTTCTTCTTGTCTATGTGAAGTGATAAACAGAATGGGATATCGTTTTGACCAGCTTATATTATACAGAATTAATGTTCCGAGTTTCAGCTTAAAAGCCTAGAATTTCCATTTTAATTGTAAACAATATTTGCACTTTGTAGTCATTTCTAAGGATTTCTTTTTTCCTTGAAAAGTATTGATAATAATCTGTCAACACAATTACTTTTTTTTTCCCTTTAATTGGGGTTTGGATTTATGCAATACAACATAAGAGAGGGATAAGAATTAATGATTTTAAATACGGAAAACCAGAATCATTTACTAAGAAGATTTGTTAAAAGGGAGCTGGTAACTGGATAATAGACTATTACAAGACATGATTCTACCTCTTTTATAAAAGAGAATCTGTGTGAGAAATTATCAACAGCTGAGAAACAGGATTTTGCCATAATTGTCACTGATTTTCATGATAGCGAGGTTAATTCTTTGCATTTCATTTTCAAACATTTTGCAAATATTAATTGAGCTCCACAACATCCCGCTGGAGTATCTGCAAGTTAATAGCTGTGTGTTAAATCTCTGACACTCCTGATCTCATCTTGGACTTGGAAACAAGACTTCCCCCTTCACAGCTTGTCTCTTCCTGGGAAGCACAGAGCCATTACCCTTCTACAAACTTTGCCTCACCTGTGTGGTTCCTGCAGTTTGATTTGCAGTTAATCTTTCCGCTCTGCTTCTCATGCTCATCGTTCCGGAGGCAATCCAGTGAGGTCTGTACAATCCTGGAAGCTGACAGTTGTAATGCAAACACAACAAACTGTCACTCCCTAATAGCACCAGGTCTATTGCTACAATTGCAGCAGAGCCTGTTCATAAAACAAGCTGATATTCTTTATACGCTCATGGTTAATACTGAGATATATGTGCTGTCAGCTGAAATACGGTTAATATTTTTAGTGCTCCTTAGGTTTTATATCATGCCACAACAGTATACAAGCAGACATATAGATCCCTGAACAAAGACAGCCATCAGAGACATCAAATACACATTTGCTTTTTGGTATAGAGGAGAAATATCTGATTCTAAGCCATTCAGGCTGAAGGGAATTGTATTCACTTTAACACCTCAAGGCGTTTGTAAAATCAGTTGAAAAACGGCTGCAGGCTATTCAAGAAGTTTGATGGCAGGCGAAGTCCTGGAGGTGGCTGTAAACTGCTGTTACACAAAGAGAGCAGGGGCAGCGTGTTGGTCCTGTCTCTCCTTTCATGCTACAGAGCAGAGGACAGAAATAAGAACAAGACAGAGCGGAAGACGCAGGAAAACTGTATGCCTGGGTTTTGCACCAGATAGGAAAACATCTGGGATAGGAATTGAAGGAAGATGTGAGGCTAGGACTCTGAAAACCAGAGACAGCAATGTAAGATGTGAATCTAGGCACTGTAGGTGGATTGAAGGGATTAAAGGAAGGAATCAGCGAGAAGAGCTGCTGCTGTTCTCAAAGGCAAGAATGTAGCAGCCTCCTGGGAGGGGGGAAACGAAGGATTCAGCTACTGGGAGCAGTGCAAAGACCAAGAGAAGTAGTGAGTTCAGCAAGTGAAAAGATCCTTAATCACCAAGAACCAAGAGAAGAAAAAGAGTCGTTTCATCATCGTAAACTATATTAAAAAAAGGAATAGTATCTTGCACCTTCATCCAACTGCTTAAAAAGCCAGGCTGCTGTAATCTTCCCTGAAACCCGTGAGTGTACCTTTCCCCTTCCTAAGCTAACCCCTTCCTTCCAGGCCTGATTCTGCTGCCATCCTTCCCTCCACAGCCTGTCTGTCCTCATCCCTGCCCTCCAGCTCCCTGCTTTGCCTCCCTGCAGTGCCCCCCAGGCCCTCCCTTGTGCCCCTGCAGTTCACCCCAGTGGGCAGCCCTGTGTGGGGTACCCAGCAGTGCTGCCCCGGGGTTCTCTGGCAAGGCAGAGAGTGTGAGGTGATTGCCAAACTCACTGGGAGAGACCAGGGAGAGAGGTTTTTCACAGCTTCCCTGTTAATGAAGGCAGGAAATGAGTTTCTCACATGCCGAGCTCTTGATTTGGCCAAATCTCGTCAGAATTCAGTATCTTTAAAAATCCCAGCCTTTGGCTTGGTTGAAACAACAACCAAGTCCAACAGCTTCAAGAACTGTCAAGTCTGTTCAAATGGAAGAACACGCTTGAAAAATGTAGCTGTGTTTTGAAGAGGAAGGCTCTTCTGGTTTTAAATGTTATTCCTAAATTCTTCATTATTGTGAGTGCCTGACTGCACACACAATGTGTTCCTTTCAGGTTGAATTCCCACTCTGAATTATACAGGAACAAAAATGAATGTCCAATGGCTTTGCCATGAAAAAGATTATCATGTCAAGTCCCAGCTCTTGCCTTGCCTATTTTTCTATATGCCTTGTGATTTTGAAGCTCATGAGGCACACCACATTTGCTCTGATAGCTGTCCTACTAGGGAGGACAAGAGCCTCTCTGCGGGACTCAGGAACAGGAGGTTGCCCGGAACACATGGATGCAGACAAAGCTGACTTTACATCCCGTAGAGAGAGCAGTGCAAGACACACAGCATAACCTTACACATACACCTATAGGTACTTATGTGAATATGTGTTAGCTCAGCCCCACGTAAGTTTGCCATAAGCTGAACAACACAGCCAGAGCAGAGAAGCAAATTGAAGCCTGCCTAGACTTTCTGCTTATTGAAAGATTATTTTTAAACCAGCCCCTGCATTCCCAGCGTGCTGTTTAGTTTCATGGACGCTTGCTGCACCTGCTGACGGGCACAGAGGAGCTGGGTGCCACTTGTTTTGCTGCTCCTCCTTTAAGCACTACATGTAATTATCCGTGTGGCCCCTGCATCCTTTATCAGTGCTGCTGCTGCTGCTGCTGCTGCTGCTGCTGCTGCTGCTGCTGCTTTCTCCTACGTGTCAGTGCCACCTGGTCCCACGGCGAGGTGAGAGACAGTAACAGCCTGCCTGGGAGGAAAGGCAGGAGAGAGAAGGTGAACATGAAAAAATAAGGGGAAAAAAAGCACAGAGAAAGATAGCCACGCATCTATTTGCAGTCTTACAGAGCTTATTTGCGTTGCAGCCCCAAAGGGGGATATATCCACTTCCCCTCCTCTGTTGCTGCTTACTTCTCATGCAGTTTCTTCCATGTGTTTCAAACCTGCCAAGGAGGACAGGAACAAGGTCACTTTTTCCTTGCCCAGAAGAAAAGCTGATGCACGGAGCTGCTGGCTGGCTCTCTCTCGCCTGCAGACAGAGCACTCTAAATCTGCAGTGCCTGCACTTTCCCCAGGGATGGGAAACTTAACAACTGTTCTGCATTTGCAATCTATAATACAAGGCTTTAGCGAGATACACTGAATGTGACAATTCCAGAGCCCTGAATTACACAAAGGAGTCTCAAGCCTACATTCAGATCTGTGTGTAAATGGAATTACATACTGAATTATTGCTGCCTACCTGTTTCCTAACAGAATCACAACGAAAAAAACTATAAAATGCTGGAGTACTGCTGCTTTATCTCAGAAAACATTTTAAAACCTATTACTTTGAGTAGTCATTCCCATTCAGCTCTTACAGAAAATGGATGGGCCTGGGGTTTCCTACTGAAGGTATTATTCCCTTGGGTGTAGCTGTTGATACTGTACTTGTTGTTTGTATGAGAAGAAAATAACCTCCAGCACCCAGATCAATTCTCAACTGTAAATATGCAGAAGAAAAATATTAAATTTTGCCTAATTTTTGTACAAAAACATGTAAAGCTTGTGCTAATTATAACCTTTGGAGCCTTCTGATCAAGAAGGCTCAGAGTGGTAATGGTTTCAGTCAAGGTTTCTTTATTTTTTAAGAGAATTATCATTAGTGCTCACACAGGACCAAAGCTGAGCAGGAAACTGGAGATTTACAGTGATATTACATTTGTATTTCAAATGTCCTACATCAAATGTCCTTATGTTCTATTACCCAAAAAAAAAAAAAAAAAAAAAAAAAAAAAAAAAAAAATCAAAACCCAACTTCTGAAAAGCATATTGGTGTTAAATGTAGGGAAATTGATTTTTACTTTAACTGAACACAGAACAGGTAGTATTTGCTGCAGTTGAGCATCCTGGGATAAGCAATGGAAGAGGCTTTTTTCTCAACCCTTTGGTCCTGCTGCTCTATTTTCTTCTGCTTTCTTCTATTGCTACACAACATGCTTTGTTTATTAAAAATCAAGTGACATAGCTGTTATGTTCCTACTCATTTCAACCCACGACTATTTATGTATTTATGCTCATGTGCTTTTTGGATTTTATTTAGTCTCTCTAAGAACAAGCTTAATTATTCCTGTAAGGAGATAAATATAAAAAGCAGTTTGCAAATACAAACCCCATACCTATGGTAATCATTGTAATTCGGTTTTAATCCTTAGCACCATGAATTTCCTCCAGCACAGTCTGTGGTGATACTGCTGTGAATTAAATCTGTATTGCTCACCAAATTGTTAGCAAAAATAGTGTTAGATTAGGCCCATTGAGCTGTGCATAGTATGAATATGTGTTAGAATTAGGGAAACCAAAGTTAGGATAATTTTGGCTGGTTGATAAGTTATTTTAAGGGATGGTAACAACACAGTTCCTGTTCGTTAGAATACAAATTGCAGCTTGCTGATGACTTTTTCAAATCACCAATAAAATATTGCACTTTCTCTCTGCCTCTCTGTCACACAAATGTAAGTTATCTCGGGCTTTATAACCCACCTGGGAGAATTGCTTTTAGATGAAAGAATTAAAATAACCTCATATGTTAAGGTTTATAAGCCACAAGGCTCTTGTTAGAAAACGTGCTGCCATGCAGTGGTAGTTGTACAGCCCTGTGCAAAAAGGATTGTGCTTCCAAATCAGGCTGTAAACTTTCCCAGAGAGCAGGAGTGGCAACCATTTGTCATCCACGTGTCGTTCTGTTGTCTTCCCCATCCTTTGAATCCAGCCTAAATTCTTCTTGCGCATCCATTGTAAGGGCACATTAGGGAATTGCAGGCACTAACTTGGCCTGCCTAGTGCAAATTATCAGGTGCAGAAGAAACATTTTCAAATATAAACTGTGACATTTGAAGCTCATTTAATGAATATAAGAATTATAATAGAAGAAGAAGGCAAAGGCACATTTATCGATAAAACTAGAGAAGCTTTCCACCGTCATGATTCTCTGAAAAATCCTGCACAAAAGATTTAGTGATTTTAGGTTTGGGGTTTTTTCCCAAATAATTAAATTTTATTATAAGCAAAAGCATTTTTTAGGTTGAAAATTTCAGAAGCATTTTAATAGCATATTCACATATTGCAAGTATCCATTTTTTGCTGAAGGAAGGATTACTCTCTTCTTTTTTTTAGGTGGTATGGTTGGCTTCTTTTCAGCTAGCTACATCTGCTAATTTTTATAAATAAGCCTTTTCTCCCCCTAAGGATCAAGCAGAACTTCTTCCAAGCCTTCTATTCTCAAGTGTAACTTTAGAAGTGCAGAAATAATAGCTTTAATACTTGGCCTTTATTGGCTAATTCAATAGCTTTATGTACTGTAACCGAGAAAGGTAAATGTAAGGGGGATTACAAAGCAACGGGAGAAACTTTTCCTTTTAATTCTGACCTCAAAATAACTTCTCTGCAAAGGTCCATCTGGCCAAGGAGCCAATCTCTGCCAAGAGCCAGGAGTCAGTGTTTGGGGAAAATATTAGAAAAAGGGCTGGTGGGGAGACTAGGAGTGTGTGCCCTTTTTTGGGGAAGATTAACAACTTCTACTCTGTTGCATCTGGACCTCCTTTTTTCTGCCTAATTTTATGAACTTCTTTCATCCATTTTAAGAAATTTTATATTTTTTCCTCCATAACCTCCATAACCATAACTCCTTCCTCCATGGCCGTAACATGGCCATGATGTTTGCTGTCTATTAGCTCCTAGTAATGTGATCAATAATTACAGCCAGGACAGGCACAGAAGAGATCCACACTAAAAGTCTTACACTTCTTCACAGCTGAAGGATCTACAACCTTCATCAGGCTTTGTGCGTTAAGAATTGAGACGGCTCAACCTGACAGATGGAGTCTGATGAGTGAGGTCAAGCCTGGTGCTCTGCACTGGTGTCATCCCTCAGGTCAGGGAGGATTTGTGGAAGGCCCCAGAGGAGCTGGCAGCAGCTCACTCAGAGCCAGAGGGAAAACCCTCCTTCTCCTCCTCCTCCATTTGCCTTGTCCTTATTGGTTTCCCTTGTGAAGGGGTGAATTTCAGCAGCCCTCAGAAGGATTGCTACTACAGCTCATTACTGCTGCCTAATTGAGGGGCTGGCGCAGGGTAGGTCTCATTCTTTCCGAGAAAGGAAACAGCTGTTTTGGCAAACAGTGATTTATTTTGCCATGTTCTTTGAGATTCTTAGCGGTAACTCTTCCTACAATTAGATATCATCTATCAATTATATGGATTTATTTGTTTTAATTTTCCACTTACTAACTACTCCCCAAAGCTGTAAATTTCAGCTTATTTAGTGGCACACATCTGGAGTGGATAATAGGCAGCAGCCTAAGTTCAACGGGGTTGCACTGTAAAAAACCCTTTGGGAATGGCTGGTGGTTGTTTTCAGTGACCTGAATTGTATCAGGATTTCGAAAATGAAAGTGAAATCTAACAAAGCAATGATGTGCCAATAAAGGCCAGTGTTTCCACATTCATGCCTCCCTTCAGCAAGCACATTTGCTGAGTGCTGTTTATGACATCTCCATAATGTAAAAGGTTTGCGGTGAGGTCAGCAAAATTCATCCATCACCTTCAAGTCTTATTAATACTACATTCTGAAAGATTCAAGTTTTATTATTGGTTGTCTAAGCCACTTTTCTCTGACTTCAGATAAAGTAGTTTATTCAATTAAATGGTCTAAATCCATTTTGAAATATCTCTTTGCTCTGTGCTGCTGTAGTACTTATAATTTTTTTTACATTTTTATTTCAAAATGCACAGAAAATACCTTTTGAAATAGGGAGATAAATCAAAGAGGAAAATATTCTAAGGAAAACTGAATCTCCCACTCACCCTAAAACTAGGGTTTTTTTCCTCAACTGCTGTCAAATATCCCAGATTTGGAATAAACTGTGAGTGGCCACATGCACAGCATTGGTGGGAGGGAGTCCTGCTCCTGCTCTGAACCCAAGAGTTTGTTGTCCCTTCTGGTCTTTGTTATTTTACTTTCTTTCAAGATGGTGTGAGATGATGCTGATATCAAATAAGCATGAGCTTTTGAAAGAATAAATGTTTTATTTTTATCCAATAGAAACTTGTGCAATCAGAGCTGTGGCTGCAAAATGAGAGTGATTGTGACAATTATAGCCATACAGATGTGTCCCTTCTTCCACTAAGAAGCCTCATATCAATAAGGAAAAAATAATTCTACCACCTGTGACTGCATTCTAAGGACAAATCCACAGATCAGGAAGTTTTTCCAAATCTCATGATCTACAAAGTTAAATTAAAAATCACATGGGGACAAACTTTGGAGGGCAAATTCACAGAATGGTGTGGTTTTAAGTTGGGTCAATCCAGAGAGCATCCATCATTCACTGCTAGTGAAAACTCCATGTTATGTTTACTTGTGAATTATGTAGGAAACTGCAAGGTGGATGTTGTACATTAAAACATATCCCTAAGGCTTTTAATATATGATAATATGTACCTTGACCTAAGAAATTTCAAATAACTGTCTTTCCTGAGTAAACCACAGCTTTGATATAGGTTCAGAAAAATCTGGCTTTTTGAGGTTGTCTTTAATATTCCAAGTGAGTTCCAAAGGTGTCTATTTTATTCCAAGTTGTAGGTCCTGTGCTTTGAAACTCCACATGTATACTAAGCAACAGAAACGGCTATATATCCATGTTTGCATCCTTTATTAATAGGAGCTTGATGGAATTTCAGAGTGCCAAAATAAAAATGGGGAATTAATATGCATAGAAGTTGTAAATTTAATTAGCTGGTGTTATCAATTAAGCACACTCAGTAGAACTCCAGTAGGAATTTTGATTTAGTATATCTGCCAAATAGTCGGACAAAATGCAAAATGAATATTCAATTAAAAACTGAAAATGATCAAATATTCAGGGGTTTTTTTTCATTCAGTAATCTACTGGAACCAGTACAGAGGTAAGTATTTATTAACTCAAAGTGACAGTGACCATTTCTGAACGTGTAAGGCGAGATCCTGTAGTTTCCCACTAATTATTATTAAGCATAAATCTTAATTTCTGGGTTTTGATCTAAGGATTGAGAATTTTTTTTACTGGAATATTATGGGCCTGGTGCTGCTGAGCAGTCTATTTCTCATTTACAAAGCTCTATTTTAACAATTATTATGATCAACTCAAGAGATATTTATCAATTAATCTAAGAAATTAGAAATGAAATATTTATGTTGTATCTTCTGGTCATCCCTGTTTTAGTTCAGGATTGCTCCCAGGAGTATAAGTTTGACAAGCCTTCTACCATTTCCATTTGAAAATGAAATAACCATTAATGGTATATTAAAAAATTCGCTTAGATTGTAAAATATGGACATACATTTTAGCAGCTGGAAAAGTGAACTTGCTGAAGTGGTTTCGCTTCCTGCTGCTTCTTATGGACCAAAGGAAAAACAAGACGATAAATAAATTTCTATAATCTTTAGCAAAATTGGGGATTTTCTCAAGTATAGTAGTCCTTTCTAAAGAGTGTCCTTAGACAGTCCTCTTGAAACGAAACTGAGCTTTCCATTTGCTCATTTGTCCCAAATTTAGGCACTCATTCCTCAGAAGTAACGAGGAGCCTTTGCTTTGTTGTAATGATTTCTTTTCATGTCACAACAGGTTTTTGTGTGAATAGGAAGAAAGAAGGGGGAAAATGTGCACCTTGTGTCCTTTCCTGCCAATTTTTCTTTTGGTTGAGCTTCTTCCTGTTTTACCCATTCATCTTTAGTCCCAACCATTTGGAGCTCTGGCCAAAATTCTCATTTTACAGGCTGCAAACACCAAACTTGAAAGGGACTTCTAATGCAAGTAACTTTTAAAAAAAATATAAGTGAGAAAAGGATAAGAAATTATGTTTTCTCCCTGGATGTAAGCTACTAATTAGGGTGCTATCAGACATCTAGGCAAGTGAAGGGGCCATTTTAAAGTATAGCACAATTTTATGTAGCACTGACAAGCATGATCCAAAAGTTATCTGAAAGTCATTTTCTTTATCATTAAGCTTGTAGAATATTTATACTTCATTAACATCACCTCTGTTAATTAACACTTCATACTTCAATTTTTGGGAGATCCAATATGCCTCATCGGAGAGCACCAACTTAGAAAGGGAGTTTGTTATAGAATCCAAGTCTGTAAAAGAGGATTCTGATTCCATGTTAAATCTGCCCCCTACCTGCATTCAATACAGTCAAGAAGAAATACCTGCTGCTTTTTTTTAATTGAGGTGCATCTCTACTGTATTTTCATCATGAGTCAATAGGAGAAATGGAATTATTCATGCATCACCAAGAAAATAGATAAATTACAGTTAAAGGGAATTCTGCCCTGAGTTACTGGCAAAAAATAATAATTTGTATAATAAGCTTTTGTCTATGATGAGTAACCACAGGGTAGCACACATTACACATTTTAAAATATTTACTCTATAGAATTAATTTTTTTCAAAGTGTTCATTGCCCAAGTAGAAACTAAAATTTAGAGAAACGTAGATAATGAGTTATAATATTCTTACATAGAAAAATGTATTTTGTGCTGGTGGGGTTCCTGAACAAACCACCAAGGACCTTAACTATGTGACCAGTATATCTCACAGTTCATCATTAACTATTGAAACTCAAACCCAAATTCCACCTCATAATAGAGGACAGTTGTCTTAGTAGATGACAATTATTCTAGTGACACCAGCAGAGGAGATATTTTAGCATAAGGAAAATTATAAGAACAGTATTATATAGTAAAAAGGGTTCTAACATGATGGAGTATAGAATCATAGAGTCACTAGTTGGAAAAGACCTCCAAGAGCAGGTCTCACCTTTGGAAGTATTTGGAGATGTTTCAAAGAATATTTCTGTGTGGCTTTTAAGCTTAAATACCAATTAAACACATAGGTCTACAGTAAAGCTATCATAATAAAATATCAAATAAAAAAATTATCAGTAATAGTATTTAGTGATTTAGCCTTCTTTGTTTGGAATCCACTGACAAAGAGGAACCTGTAGAGGCAACAGGTTTTCTTGGTAAAAGCTGGGTCTCAGCACCCATCTCATCTTGCCTTCCTGAGTAGGACAGGTATTTTCATTTGTTCCAGGATTTCATGTCAAGTGTGAAATATGGTTGTTTATATTTAAGGAAATCTTATTCTGCAATCAAAAAAAAAAAAAAAAAGAAAACTGAAGAAGTTGTTAGAAAAGCAAGGCATGAGTCTAGGTTGGAGCCAATTGCACCATGAGCCAGATGAAGAAACAATGAAACGTGCAGAAAAACATAATGTTAGGGCAAGATCCTTAGAGGCAGGAAAAGACTTGGCATTTGGTATTCCTGAAATACACGGGGAAAAAACAATAGCAGCTTGGAATGAGGACCGTAACAGTCCTCGTCAAGATGAGTGACAGTCATCACAGAGAGAGAGGGAAGCGCCGCTCTGCAGGACTGCTGGGTTTGGGTGTAATTCGCTTTGTGCAGCTCGCGTGGCTTCGCAGGTGAGCTCAGCACTGCCCCTGTCCCTGCCAGTTTGCTCCTGCTCACGGGTTGCCTTTTGCACAGCTCCCAGGGGACCACAGCTGTCACACAGGGCATTGATGCTGTCCCAAACCTGAAAATCTTGGGAATGGAGATTCCCGTGAGGATTCTTGATGGTATGTTATCAAGTATCACCACACCATAGACATAGACATTGCACGTATGTGTATAAACTGCATCCATTGCCAGTTTTTTCTGACTATTCAAGTTGTCCTTTTTGTTCTCTTCATCCCTTTTCCTCCTAGTCCTAATCCACCTCTATCTCAACCTCTTACATCCATGCATTTTCCATAGGCTTGTCCAGCTTCTTATTTTTTAGGGTTATAACAGTATTCCAGCTGACACTTGCTGCTGGATGCTGGATGTCATTTTTCTGTTCCAGCCATGAAGGACAGGTTGTTCTGTTAGAAAAGCAAAATCACATTTCAATCTTAATCTTAATCTCTTAAATGAATTTTGAAATTACAGCTGTTTTGTAAAATACAGGCAATCAGCCTTGACTCGTGAGTCTGTGCCAATGCAGGGCTTTCAAAGTCTCTGTGACAGTAAAAGCTCAGGAGCCTACACACTTCCAAGCAGAGGGAAGCTGCTGGTTGTGAAATTGTACTTTTTATACTTCTGATTAAAAAACTCAATTGTGCAGAGGTGTCGAAAAGCCGATTTATACCAACAATAAACATGGCTTTAACAGTAAGTTTGTATTGGAAGTGGCTGAAGAGTCACCGAAACAGGAGTTTTCACACAAGAACTCAAATTGTGTACTAGATCTTCCCAGAGAGCAGTCTCTTTTTTCCCTATCTCTATTCCTATTCCAGGACCACTATTGCATTTTCAACAATAATTACTATTCTGTGGTGTTTGATAGCTCTTATAATGTGATCTTAGAGTTCAATAAATGATGTTCAAGCAAGTGAACATATTCTCCATCTTGTAACAGGATATTGAAACTTAACTATCAGAACCTACATTATTTCTGCAGCTACTGCTGTTCTTCACATTGGATTTCTCTATAATATTTTCCTGATTTTCTTTGCTGCTCACACAAAATTGCACATGTATTGTTTGCAGCATGATTCAAATGTAAGAGAGCAAAAATCTATAAGAAGCTAAAAGTTATGATTATTTGAAGAGACTTAATGTTATTCAGTAGTCTTAAAGCTTTCTACCAGAGTTTATAGCTACTTTTCTTAAGGACATTTTTTATTGTGCCACCTGATTTCATATGTTTGGGGCTTCACTTAATTATTTTTTTTACCCCTGTACTTAAGGAATAAGTTGTTGCAAACAGTTTAGAGTTGGCAATTAAATATTGCAGCATAGCATGGAAAGGGTGAGGGGGTTTATTTTATTTTTTCCTTAAGGATAAAATATAGATTATAGTCGTTCTGCTACCAAAGTGTTAGATGTAAGTAACAGGTGTCTGCGCATTATCTGTGCCCAGGTACTCTAATGATCTCCATTTGCTTTTCTTTTTGTAGCTATCCAGTGGTGTTTTCCACTCAATTACTCATTCTGTTTTAATATCTCATTTTCTTATTTCTTGAACTTACTTAAGTGGATTTTGCTCATGCAGCACTTCTGTGGAGTTCTTTACCACATTAATTTTGCTTTAGTTTAGTTCCAATCAAAAGTAAAAGCAGATTAATTCTGTAATTACAGTTCTTAGTTGCTTGACTTGTTGGCTTTGGTGCTTTGCTTTGGGATGCACTGAACACTGAGTTTTAGATTTGTTAAGAGCAGCATATTTATTTGAAAAAAGGTTTATAAAAATGCATAAAAGAAATCTTTTAAAAGCTGAGAAGAAATTGTAGCCAAAGAGACTCAGCAATAAAAGACTCATCAAAAGTCAAAACAACAAGAGGACCTAGAAGTTCTGTTTGTAACTACAAAACGCTGAAGCTTAAAAGGTTAACAGAAAAAATAAATTATTTACTGGAAAACAAAATAATCAAAGAAAAAAAATATGGAATTACAAAGCCAAAAGGAGGAGATAATAATTCTGCTGGTCTCTCTTCTGTTCCAACTACGGGATAGAGAGCACAGAACAGGGCAGATGAAGAAGTGCAGCTGATAAAGAGCAGGATGTCAGTTTTCAGAGTTAGAAAAAAGTGCCAGCGAGGGAAGTGAGTGGGAGATGTACTGGCAGGAGGTACAGACTCTGGGATTCGAGACAGACCTTCCTTGGTGACATTGAGAACACTCTGGTAGGCGTTTGAAAGTAATTCTCTGTATTGATTCTGTGCTCAGAGTGGAAATGATTATTGTGTTTTTGCAGCAGCTGCTAAACATGCTAAGCTGTTTTATCAGCACCTTTTAGTTTTAATATTCTGAAAGATAACCTTTGGCCACTGTAGTCCCACGCAGAAAAAGGAGTTCTAATCCCCCCTTGCACCTGGGTTGATTTTATTAACACATTTCCTCTCTGACTGACAGGCTCCAGTCATTAAATTATGAAATCCAAATTAACCCCAGGCTCTGTGATCTGTGTCATTCCTTGTCAGGGTCAAGGGAAGCTAGCCCAAATTATCCACTGGCTTTTTTTTTTTTTTTCCCCTCGCAGATTATAGTATTTGAAATAGGGGTCAAACTCTATCATCTGTTCTGAAATACTTTGATGGTTCATTAGAAACAACTTGAAGCAGACCAAAATACAGGTTTATTAGTAAATAGAGTAGAATTAGGAGTACTGGCCAGCTTGAGAAGAGCCCATGGATGTCCACATGTGTTTGGCTCCTGCAGAAGAGGTCCCAAGCTCTTCTTTTGCACAATAAACCCAATATGGCTCTGAAGAGCTTCTGCAGCATTAGTCAGCCTATTTTGCAGCCATTTCTATTCACGAGGGGGAATAAAAAAGCATCCAGCTTCTAAATTCTCTAAATGAGGTCTACCTCCCTTTCTCTGAAAGAAAATAGAAAGCTTGTAGCCTGGTAGAGCTCAGCTGGGACCTGTTACCTCTGAGTGATTAGGAGAGCACGCTTTGTGCCCACTCTTTTCTCAGTCAGGGAGCACTTTTCTCCTTTGGAAAAAAAAAAAAGAGATGGGACAAAGCTATTGTTGCTGACCAGTATTTTTCAATCAGGTCATCTCATCTCTTTTTAAAAACCTAAAGAATATTGCAGCTGCTGCCAGTTGTTCTTCTTGAAGGGCTTTTGAATGTCATTTCATTAAAGGAAGAAAAAAAGAGATTGTATCTAGGGATATAGTCATTCTTGCAAGAGATGGGAGATCATGAAAATACATTAGCTTTTTGTATTTCAGCTGTAATTGTCATCTTACCAGGTCTCTTAACTTGGGATTTTTGGTGTTCTACTAGTTGTTTTTTCCCAGTTTTCAGTTGCTTTTCCACAAATTTTTATCAGTATTCACCTTTTATATTTGCTGTCTCTATCTTTGAAGAATGAATTTAAATAATTTACTCTGAAGTTAATTAATTTAAATATAGAATTAAATGGTAAATTTAGCTAATAAATACCTGCTTATCAATGCACACAGCATGTGTCCATTAATTGTGGAAAATGCAACCAAAGCTGAAGTGATTTCTGGATGTCTGGGAGATATCAGTATCTTTAATATGGACTTAGATATTTCTGGTTTGTTTTTTTTTTCCAGTTTTGAATCAGGTTTTGGGTATAAATAGCCATCTTTTTATAGTCTGTATGGTCCAATAATCCCTTATATAAATTCATTGACCTGCCTGACACAGCAATATTGTCCTGTCTTGCTCTTACAATGAAAACAGGAATATGGAGTTCAGTGTAGCCTTTCCCGTATGATTAAGGCTCCGTTGGTTAATTTACTTTGTGTGTGCTGTTTATGAGTCCAGCCAGTCATTTGCTGTTTGTGGGAGCCCTGCTCTCCCACACTGAGCACTGGTGTGTTTGTGTCACCAGGCAGGAATTTATGTGAGCTGTTTCACGCTGGAAGTTGGTAGCGAGTTCCTTGAATTTTTCAGAAACACTTTCAAGAGCGACTATAAATTTTTCATCTGCAGAAGATAAAATACACAGCAGACACCCATCCTGTAACAAATGGTGCCATCTGAGAATGCGAAGTTATGATTGTCATATTTTAAACTGCACAGTTTTACGCTGAGCTGGGAGTAGCTGCAGCTCCTTGGCTGGAGCACAGGAGCCATCCTGGGTTTTAATAGCAGAGCTTTCCTGTGGCAGACACTTATTCTGCTGAGATAAAGGCAATTTACATACTCACTGTTTTCTAAACTATCTTTCTTCTTCTGGCGTTACCCACGTGTCTAAGGCCGCAGAGACTCGTGACCTTCCTGTGCTGCCTTCTGGGTGTTTGACAGTGTGGATCTGAGTCCATCAGGTGCCTCAATTGTGGAGCAGCAGCCGCCAAAGAGCAACGCGACGCAGCGGTATCAGCCTCATTAGCAGCAATAATGGGCTCTTAGTGCACTCCTGATTCTCCTATGATTTTAATGGCACAGCACACACTGTCGCTTTTTTTTGTCTGGAGGAAGCATGAAGTCAGAGAACTTTTGTCGCCAATAAAATATGGAGGGTTGCAGAAACACATTTCTTATTCTCAAGGTGTCGTTCTCTTTGTTCCGAGGAGCTCGCCATTGTCAATAAAAAAAGTGTTTGATGGGAGATTTTCATTAGAAAACCGAATTTGAAATATTCAGGTCAGGAAGAGCACACTGTGATAGTCAGCATTCAGTTTGAACTTCTGGAAGGGGTTTTTGGAGGTGCTGCTTGAAAGAAAGTAAATCTCTGATCTTGGATGGTCTCTCAATTTATTAAAACCCTGAATGAACTAATAAAGGCACTTCAGAGAACATTATACATTGCAAAAAGTTAGTAAAAGTAATACCGGTCCCTTAGAAGTTCTCCGTACGAATTTTTGGAAATAGTTTTGGGTATAGTTGTATTTTTCTGATAGTTAAGCCTGGTAGGCAGCCAGGGTCTGCAGAACAATTGGATTTCTTACGGGTTGACACATTGCTGGATTTTGCTGGTATTATTTTAATTGGAAGTCTTGTTACTGGTCCTTTCATCCAAGTATAATCCCAGTTTTGTTCTCATTTATATTGAAATAAAGACCTGTCTTTGCTTTTAAAAGATGAAGCCTGAATTTTGGCACATCTCTGCTTGATACTATACCTCATTCTTACATGGAAATCAACTTTCCTTTTCATTTAATCCTTACTCCAAGGAGCCAATATTCCTATAATGATTAGCAATTTGTTTAAATATTTTAGGGTGAATCCCAGAGGTCAAACAAGGTCTTCCTCCTTGCAACTGAGTGTATCAGAATAGTGCAGACACAGATGGTAGTAGCAACGTAATGTAGCTGTATTAGTAGTAGTAGATGGAGTAGTAAAGCAGGTGTAATTCTTCACAGTCCATTTCCATGCCTGTGTGGCTATCATGAAACTTGCAATGCCTGTTAGAGACAGGAATTGCTCTACCAAGAGAAAAGAACTGTAGGAACATGTGCCTTTTCACTAAAAAACAGTGGGAGCCCAAACCTTACACGTCCTTTCAGTAAACTGATGAAGGGAAGTGGGAGTCTTGTCCTTGGGACAGAGAGTCACAGGTGAGAGCACACCCCAGGTCTGTAAGGCACAGAGACTGTTGCAGTCTGGCCTCGGAGCGAACAGACATCACCGTAATACCACAGCCTGTCAGCAGAGTGTAAGGATACATCCACCTGCACAAGCAGGGGGAGGTTTTCCCTCCATCACTGCAGTGTCGGGACCCCCTCGGAACAATCCGTGCATGCTGCTCGTAAACCAGCCATGTCAGAAACAAAGAACTTTGCCATCTTTAATTTCAATCTTCTTTAATAGCGGGATTCAGAAAATGTGTGTGAATCCTGCTTCAGTCTTAGGTTGTGATTTTTATTTTTTCCCCATTCTCCTTTATTACCTGCCCTAAATTTAAATCAGTGTAGAACAAAATACCTGTTAGATTGTGTGATTTTTTTTTTTGTTTGTTTGTTTGCTTTTAATAAATGTTTCCATTATCTCAAAAAACCACAACAACTTTGTATTGGGGAGGATTTCTAGTAGGACCATGTTTTGGGTTTGGAAGAAATCTAGAATTTCTGTTTCTTGAGTATTTTCTTCAAGCTTTTAAAAGAAATGTAAATTTTCCTTAGTCGTACTAAAAGTTATTAAAAAGTTGTATTTCGCTCCCTGCTAAAAGGGTAGGAGGAGGGATATGCTGATACTACTTAATTTACACAATTTCTTTTTCATTAATTTAACCACTCCAGGTTGTTTTTTTTCCCTCATATTTTATCACAATGATTGTGTATGCGAAAAGACTCTGAAGCATTGTAGTAAAACTGTGGAAATATTTCTTATACCAGTAGATAATATCCTGCAGCTCATCTTCATCCTGTACCTGGATCACCTACGGCAGTGACAAGTAGAGCAAGTGAAAGTGAAATAAAATATAAAATAAAAGAAGCTGTGCACTGCAGTTGGAAGTATGACCTAAAATTAGCATCACCTCTGGGTCCCACAACAACTTTTAGGCCACCTGAATAATAATAAGCATTTTCTATGTAAATATTCCATAGGGTTTTAGTTTTTTACTGGGAGACAGGTATTATATATGTCAAAATCTGAATCAGGCCTGGAGCCTCAGCTGTGCTAAGAAGAGCAAGTCAGTGCAGAAAAGAGTGGTCACTGTAGTGAAAAGCCAGATTTCAGGGCATGCTGCAATAAAATCATATGATAGCGTTGATACTTTGAAAATGTGTCTAATGTGGCTTCAAATTATCTCACTGATATGCAGATATCTCTGTGCTGGGCCAGCAGAAGGTCTTGGGAAGCTGGGACTTGTCACTCCCGCGTGTTTTGGGCAGGTTTGGGTGCTGTCAGGAGCTGCCACGCTCCGTAGGGGCAGGTCAGAGATGGGAATTGCCTGTGCAGAAATATCCAGCCCAGGCTGAGCACTGCCAGCCAACAGGCAGTTTTCCAAAGGATTTCTTCAAGCCTTCTTTCACTGCCTCCTCTGTTTCAGTCGGAGCATGAATGGTTTGGGGAAGGGTGAAAAGCATCTCTGCGCTGGTCACCCAAAGACGTGTGTGCACAAGGTCGTGTGTAAATCATTTCCCATAGTTTTGACCTCTAAAAATGAGCACATCTAAAAATGAGATTAAAGCCTTTGCTAACATCTGTTCATTACCTGCTTCATATGAAGCTGTGTGGAAATTGGTTATATTTTTGCTCCTTGGATTAAATCATATTTTTTGGTTGACGTATCTGCTTTCTTTGCCTTCTAAATGTACAAACTGGTTACTTGCTCTTTGGTTTCCAGATTCCTTTTTGGATCAAACCCACTGTTCTGTAGATATATTCACATCCATATAATAATGAGGATTTTCAAGCAAGCCCCATGCATAACAATAATCTCCAAACCTAAAAACTTTCTGTAAAATAGGAAAAGGAATATCAAACAGGGAAAGAAAGGCATGAAATAAATGTGCAGTAGCACTGTAAAGATGGCTTATATACTCCTGAGGCTCTTGCTGCAACTTGTGACATCTTTTATAGAAGGGTCACCTTTAGGAGGCTATTTTTGGCAATGATGTTTCAGCATGGGATTTTAAGGGTAACAGTGGGTATTGGATGTATCCTCAAGAGATCACCTTCACACTCCCTCAAATACTCAAATAGGTGTATTAAAAAAATGAGCAGTCCAACTTGCTGAAGAGCTCTGCACACATTTTATTCCTTCCCATAAAACTGGATTCAGTAAAAACTTGGCCTGTATCATGGCATAATTTTCATCAGGATTCAAAGCCATTACTTTCTTTGGATAAACAGCAGTTAGTACGAATCTTAAATATACATGCAGGAAAATATTCAGGCTCTGTAACATTTGTCACTTGCAGAACAGCTAAAGCAGCAGAGAGGCACAGCCTGTGATAGGAAAAAAACCCTTATACCCAGATATTCTGGAATTAGCCAACTGTCACTTTCCTTCGCCAGGAATAGGTGGAAGAGGAGACTCTTATAAAACTTAACCGACTCTTAGTTTTTCTTCTTTCTTCAAAGTCTTTGAAGCTGTTCCATGTTTTAGGAGCCCGCAGGTTCCTGGGGGCTTGCTGCGCACGAGCAGTTTCAGGGAGCTCTGCAAACTCTGCTAGCAGAGGCTTTGACGCTTCCACGGCTTGTGGAGAAGCCAGTCATTACAGACAGGCTGTTAAATTATGGAGGCAATTTTTATCTGCCAGTTCTATTGCTTCCTGTGCTTCAAGAATATTTGAGGAAAAAATGTATTGGCGTACTTAGTTGGCTGAGTGGCTCCCTGAGTTACTTACATCCTTTCATTCCCAGGCTGCTCACAGATTTCTTATGTTGGCCTGGACCCTTTTTGGCCACTCCAGCAGGTAGGCTGATCTCCAGCACATTTTGCAGCCAGTTCTAGGAGAAAATAAACCTTCTTTTGCCATTCTCCATGCGAAATCCGTTCTGCAGATTCCTTATGGAGCCCTGCTTCTGTCTTTGCAGTGCTCTCTGTGCACTGCCACCAGTCATGGAGCAGATGAAAAATGGAGAGACAGAGAGAATTTTTAAAAAGGAGAGGCGAATACTGTGACTTTCTGCTTTGCTGCTTCCTTGGTATGTTCTCTGTCAGAATTCAACTTAGTAAATAACTCTATAACTCTATATTTAGAAGGGGAAGTATTTTAGCAAGAAATAAGACTCAGCACAACAAAATTTATTTAAATGAAGCATAATTGAAATGTCAACATAGCCATGAAATGCCTCAAGGTGTTTCTTTGGTGAGGGCTGGATATGACACAAAGTAGATGCCTGAATACTGTGGTACAGAAGAAGCCTTTTTGTACTCAAATCAAATCTCATGCTCACCTTACAAAATGTTTGCAAATGCTTGGCAGAAGCCTAGCTGACGCTGTGGTCCCTGCTCGTGCCTTCTCTCAGGGAATCTGACAGTTCAGAGAAGGTTTTGGGCTCAGAGGAGGGAAGAGTTCAGCAGCTCTTGGTGCTCTCAGGCAGGGAGTGTTTCCTGCAGGGACACCCAACATTTGCCTGGAGCTCATGCCTTGCAGGACAGAACTTGTACCAGCGCCCAGGAAATGTGTTGGGAATCCTGTTTTTCTCAGACTGATGCTTGATTCGTCATCGGGCTGCTGCTGGAGTGACTGAAAAGAAGACAGCACCCTTGTACGTGAGCTGCTCCACTCCGCTAAGAACAGAGAACAGAAAGTACCATTAAGGCGTTTTTTCATCTTTCAGATTTTTGAAAATTAAACGCTTACGGTGTGTGAGACTTTGCGTAGGCAAATCCTCTGCTTGGTGACCCATAACACACCTGTCGAGGCACACTGCCTTGCTGGCCTTCCCACGGAAGTAAAACCTCCATGGTGAAGGGCAGTCACGAGCCAAAGTGCCCTCACAGCTCTCCCCTGGCGCTGCTGTGGGAGGATGGGCCACGGGCACGGGGCCCAGTGTGGTTATAGTTACACCACATTTCATTTATGTGTGTGTCCTCGTCAGCACTCTGGCTCCAGGTTTCAGTCTGCCTGTGTGACACATCTTTTCTTAGCAGTTGATAGGCAGAGAAGACTAATCCATCCGACTCTTGCTTCATGAGGCACCGCAGGTTTTGTAAGAGGTTAAGTTCAGCTTGATCTTTATCAGCAAACTGTGATTTCAGAAGGAAAACGAACCTGACAACTGTTTCAACAACCTGAATGTTTATGTATGTCTTCGGTTAATGCCTAAAGTCAATATTTCTTAAGTCTGATTGATAAAAATATGTGCCTTTCATCAAGGTCAAGTTAATTTGTGGAAATTTGCATTTGCTTTACATGTTGCTTTTGCATAGAATCCCTTTGCAAAAGCTATGCAGGCATTTTCTCATTTAAATTATGATTATCTTCACTATGAACTTCCCTGTGAACACTACCTCATTTGAATGTGTCTTTTTTTAAAGGATGCCACAGATTGGATTCCAATTCAGACAGGTGATAAATTACCTGACTTGACCTAATTCATTTACTTTAATGGTATTTGAAGTCTTTATTTTATACAGGATCCTCTGATAGACTTGTCTTATAGACATCTTTATAATAATGTCCATTCATCAGCCACTTAACGGACACCACTTGAAACTGGATGTGACTGCCAGGATGCACACTATTTTCTGGGATGTGTTCTGACTTGGGATTCCTTGGAATGTGCAAGCTACATCAGT
This sequence comes from Atrichornis clamosus, assembly GCA_013400975.1. Taxonomy (NCBI): domain Eukaryota; kingdom Metazoa; phylum Chordata; class Aves; order Passeriformes; family Menuridae; genus Atrichornis; species Atrichornis clamosus. The sequence goes on along the minus strand of WBMZ01007959.1, from coordinate 146,505 downwards.
CAGAGGCTGACTTTGCATGGGATACTAGGGCTTGGGAAGGAGTCCTGAAGCTGTGTGTTAAATATGTATGGATGAATTTATGTAAATTCAAACTTCCATCTAATTAAACTGTGGTGAAGCTGCTGCTTTCACAGGGTACAACCACTCCAGGTGTTGTTCCATGGATCTGAAGTTGTGCTGTGTAGTGTGGAGAATCCCTTTGTAACAGGTCCTGAGGGGATGGCCTTGTGGTGCACAGAGAGGGAGGATTTTCTCCAGATATTTTAAGTATTCCTGTAAGTTGTGTTATTAATTACAAATATAAAAGCCACAATGAAGTTGATTCTGGAAAGAGGGAAACAACCCTCTGTGGGTGTCTGCCCAGTGCAGATTCATCTTGTGATCTTTTGTATTCTCTTAAAATTTGGATCTCATCACGTGGTTCCTATTGCATGTTTCTGAAAATGGTACTTGCCTGGATTATAGGATACTACTTTTTTATTTATATACACACACACAAGGTGTGTGTATACAGTATATAGCTAACTGAAAGAAATGAGGGAGGATGGATCAGTTCAGGAGAGGGAAAGATGACAGAACTGAAAAAGCATGTTAGCACCAAAACTGGAATTGGAAACCAGCAATTTTTCCTTGCCATCACAGAACCAATTTTCTCATGCTAAAAGAAATGCATGTACAACAAGTAATAGCACTGCAGCAAGAAAATAACCAAAGCTGCTTGTGAACTTAAGTTTAACTACTGAAGGCTACTGGATTTGCCTTCTCCTTGTGAATCTGTGGAGAGCTGGGGAGAGGTGTGTGGAAAGACTGTGAAGGAGCTGCTGCAGGAAATGGAAGTTACTGTCTCCTCATCACTCTGAAGTGCCACTGGCACATACATACACAAAAAATCTGATTAAATCCTGAAAACTCTGGTATTTGCAAAGCTTCAGATGATGGCAGGATGGATCCATTTGGTGGTAACCTGCCTTGAGGGGATGTGGTCACACAGCTGGCAGAGGAAGGTCAGCACCAGGTATAGTTGGAGTTCACTCATAGTAGTCATTTAAGCATGAAACAAAAAAATTATGTTACAGACTTAATGTGCATTAAATAGTTTCAATTGTAGAGGTGCAGTCAGGTAGCAGTGAGGAGTTTTCAATAACGAATTTTCTGTTCTGACTTGTCCTACAACCTCACCAACAGAAACAAGAAAGGAAAAATGCTGCTAAATAATACAATGTTGTCTTCTGAAACCTCTCCTCTTCTAAATGTGATAGTGGAATTGTTTTTCACAGTTATGCAAGTATTGTGTATTTTTTATTTTAGTTGGAGAGACCATGTCTGTTAGAAGCAGTTGAAACAAAACCTTTTTGTTTCTTGCGTCCTTTGTTCTGCATGCTGGACTGAGAGCAGTGAAAAAGTTTGGAAGAAGTCAAAAATGGTGATTTTTGGAGAATAATTGAATGGGTTCAGAATGGAGGACTTTTGGTAGTGTGCTGGAGGGACAGAAAATGAGGAGCTCTCAGCAAAATTAAAAACTTGGGAGATATCAAAAAAAGGACAAGACACAGAAAGTTGAAAGGAAAAGTAAAACCTCCCCTAGCCAGGGATACCAGAATTTCTTCAATCCAAACACCAGTGAAAGTTGATGGTGCTGCAAAAGAACTCTGAATAAACAGGAACTTTGCTTGTCTCATTAGGCCTCATTTTTTATTTGCAGTGATAGCAGCTTAAATTCAGGTTTTGATGCAAAAATGAAATGTCTTCCTGAGCTATGGTGAACAGAAAAAACTCCCATCAACTCAATTCCTTCCAGCAGCTGGACTTGAACAAGGGTCAGTTCCTCTGAAATTCAACTTCTTAATTTAGGATCCAGATCAAATGAAATATTTCATTAGTAAAGAATTATTTTCTTAAAAAAACCCTGAAACACCTAAGGTCTTTGTATCAGGTTGTGTTTGGACAATGCTCTCAGGCACGTGGTGTAATTCTCAGGGGTGTTGAATATGTTTAGTAGAATTATTGTATTTTGGTTGTTAGGAAAAGTGAAGGTGAAGTGTACACATTTAAATTTAGCTGTTGCTGCAAATGCTTTCCCAATTTAATTTTCAATTTAAGTTTTCTTCATGAAGAATTTAATTATCCTGCAACTATTCTAACTCAGTCCCTCTTTAATTGCTTTTTCATTTTCACAGTAATCATCTATTCAGATTTTTTTACTTTACAGATCATTCTGATATTCATCTACTTAACGGCTTTTATTAAAAGTCAGTAAATAAATAAATGAATTTTTTTACTTCTTTCCTTTTTTTTTTTTTTTTCCCCCTCAGCTTCTCCAATCTCATTTTTAACTTTAGGTATGCCTAAGCTTTTGCTAGGCTTGGTAACTGGCAATATCAAGAAGATGATTAAGACCTAAGTTTGCTTCAGTGATGTTTCATAAACATGTTTGAGTGTGTCTCTTCACACGTCCATAAGGACGTAGCTATCACTCCTGTGTAAACAATATCATTTTCCAGGCACAAGTCCAGTAGTAACAGTACAAATATATTGTAGAGAAGATTCTTGTATCCTGTTTTTATTTTAGGATCGCTTTTCAAGGAAAAAAATGGTGATTCTCTGACTGTGCATTTCTTGTAATTGCTGTTCAAACTCCCAGTGTGATTGAATTTTCTAGAAATGGTGGGAGTACTCACCTCCGTGGAAAAAAAAAGTCTGTTGGAAGTCTGAGCATCCTCTAAGAAGTTCTGCTACCAAGTCAAGCAAAAGAGAACATCTAATCCCAACTGAAAACGTTCCAGAGCTGTAAAAGGCTTCCTGCATTCAGAGGGCTCTTCCAGGGACAGATTTGTGCTCCTCAGTGATAAAAGCTGCTGTAGATTCCTCTGACTGCACAACCAGACACCTACCAACAAGCAAACATGATTGTTTGAGGAAGGGAGGAAGGTTTGCTTCTTGTTCTTTGATCTGGTCAAGACTACACATGAGGAAATAATAATGAGGCGTTTTGTCCAATTTCAACCCCGTGTTTTAAGAGGGTAAACCACAACTCTTTATGAAAGTCTTCAAATGACACACAGAATTTACAGCATGCTGAAAGAGTCTCCAGTAAGGAGCTTTTACAGAGAAGTAAATGAATCTCTTCTTCATTTTTCCAAACAATAAGATCTTTACCTTCTGATGTTAACACTAGGTAGAAGAACCCTGTAATTTAGGTCTTTTAAAAATACTGTTAAATATATATTGCACAGTCTTTAGTCTGTATTTCATAAATAGAATTTATATATCACATAATTAAAGGTATGTTGTCAATATTTTTGCTTGAAAAAATTGTTACAAATAGTTATTTAGAACTGTTAACTATAAATCTAAATTTTCCTTACATACAATACAGAGATAACAGTATTGCAATAATGTTAATAGTTCACTGTTATACTGAATAATTTTACTTCTGAATAGTCTTAATCTTGCAAAAATTCATTCTGAGGTGGAAAAAATAGCTACAAATATAAATTGAGGTGATGTGTTTGTTTATTAACTTCATTATTGGATGTAGATGGCTCTGCCTACTAGATCCTACATAGTGGGAGCTTAATAGTTCTTTAAGGAGGAAATAGTGAGGTTCTCTGCCAAACTAGGGATGAGCCAAGAGCAGCTGGAGTTACATCCATCTCCTGAGTTTCTGATTGGAGAAATTGTGAAGAGCTACTGTGCTAGAAGTTTGCTGTACTTTGTGGGGAGAATATCTCAAAATAGACTTTGAGAGAATCAGTGATCCTCACCAAACCTGGGCAGTTTTCATTGTCTTAAGCCCAGCCCTTGACACAGTTGGACTGTTCTCTAAAATAATCAGACAATTTAGAAAGGGATTCTGGAAAAAAAAATAAACAGATGCTTTTTTTCCTCTCCTTTTGCTTTTTTTCTCCCTTGAGAAGCCAGGGAAGATCCAGTTTAACTTTTAATGTACCGGAGCGTAGTAGCTGAATATTGAAATAACACAGGAAGCCCTTGTGTAAATACCATGATGAGGACTCCTTATTTATTCTCAGGAGCTAGAAATAGGGCTGATCTCTGTGGTACCATTCAACCTGTAAAGCACATCACCTGAGTCTCTCATTTTCAGTGTTATTCTTTGCTGCTGTGCCTCCAATAATCTCAGGCTCTGGAATGCTGAAATTGGCACTGAGAATCATCATGTTTTATTAACTTATTTATCAGCCTTTTCTGCTTATGCCCTGGAGAATGAATCAAGGGGCAGGATACAAGGATGACATTTATTTACATTACACCCACTGATAAAATGTGTCAGTGACATCTCCTGTGGAAAACTGCATTTTTCCTTTCCTGTACATGCAAAAGTACATACAGCTACATAAAAATATAACTGTACCTGACCATAAAAGTTACAGGTGGCTCAAATGATTCATCACTGGAGTTTTCTGCTCACCAGTTCTTTGTTTTATAGGATGGGCAAAGGGAAGGTTTGTTTTTCTTTTTTATTTTAAGCACTAGAGACTTGAAGTTCATTGCAAAAAAAAGTCCTGAGGACCTTACAATGAAAAAAATAACAAATGACATTATCCTATGTAAAATATTCAGTAAAATTAAGCTTTCCTATACATGTTATGGGTGGCTATGGCAATAGCATGTATGGGCAATAGGGATGCATAGGTTTGAGCTGCTGCACTGGGTAGGTCACTGACTTACAACTGAATTAAACAGTGGATTAAAAGCAATCCTTGACCTACTGTTGCTCTCAAACTCTGCCACTGAGTCAATTGCACATTGCTAAAGGCTAAAAGCTCATTAGTTGTTTAAAATATAAGTGCAACAAGGAAAGATGAGTCCTGGAAAAATGGCAGCAAGTGTTACCACAGTTTGCAGCGTTGCTGCTGATTGTGCTTTCAGCTGGTGCTCTAAATTTGGTCCTTCCAGAGAGGTTGTTGCTGAGCAATGGTAGCTGGACGCCAGGGGAGCTGGTGTCAAATCACCAAACATCGAATTGTCTGTGTCCTCCCAGACATCGGGAGAGCAGGTTTGAATCACGGTGGTTTCCCAGGCTTTGGGATTTGATGGTTCCCGTTTCCCGGCTTCTCCAAACCCTGCGTTTGTGCCCACTGACACACACGTGTGAGATTGGTAACACCCCCATGGGTGAGCTGTTCAGGAAAACACTTACAGCAATACCTTGAGAATTCGCAATTATGAGTCTTTCCAGACACCAGTAGCCACATACAACTTTAAGTGGAATCTGCAAAAAATTGTGCACTTCCAATGGGGCAAACACGCTCCAGAAGTCAACTGGAATCCAACTCTTCTTGCTGCAGGGAAAAACTGAAATGTTCAGCCTCTTTAGCTGACTGAGCATTTGCTTGTGAGGAAGTGTATCATTTATTCTAGCCCCTGCCACAGTCCATAAGTATATATGTCTGTCACCCAGGAGAAAAAAAGGACAATCAACAATTGAATAAAATTTTTATTTCTGCAGTATAATTTTTCCTTGCTACCAGTTTTTAATTTGCTTCTGACTTAGAGTCATTTGTTTTATTCTTCACTGGGTTTAGTTTGCTCATAAGCAAAGTTCACTTACTGAATTACATGTTTGGTTCTCTGGGATCTGTTGCTATTTTTGTAATTGATTCCAAGTCCTTGGCTGAGTTTCCAGGAAGGCTCTGCCTTGTGAGTCTGAGGTTTCTGCTTGGCAATTTTTTGAGGATTTTATCTGTCAAGTGTAGTTGTATTCACGAAGAGAAGCAATTTCTGAGGTACTACTTCCATGAAGAGGCATGAAATTGGGCGTTGGGAAAAGCTATTATAGGTGTCTTTTGTGATTTCAGAATGATTTAATTATGTTTTTCCACATAACTGAGAATTGAGCAAAGTAAATAAAGATGCCAGCATTTTTTTTTTTCTTCCTCCCCCCCATCTCCGGTATCAGCAAAAGAAAAGTAATAATCTTTTGGCTTCTCTGCAATTTTTAAAAAGTTCCACACCCTTCCCAGCAGTATTGCGCCACTACATCTACAGCACTGGATGAGGCAACAGAACAAAAAGAGATAAATAACCTTGTTATTTATCTCTGCAAATTGTCATTCCAAAAGAGGACCAGGTCACCTTGGTGTGCCACATAAAGGGACCATGGCTCTGCCACTGCCAGGCTGCACCTGCTTGAGGCACGGTAGAGATTTTCAGTTGAAATTACTGGACCACTGGACTGGGTACTTGTCATATATCCAGGATGAAAGCACACACTTGGTTTTGAATTAAATGATCCTCATGAGGAGTCCTTCTATAAGAAAGTGTTTTAAAAGAGACATGGAACACTGATGATGCCATACTGTGAGCTGGCTTCGAATAAATTAAGCTGGAAAACATGTGAAAAACCACAGTAAGTCACACTTTTCCACTTAGAACTCCTTGTTACCCAGTGACTGGATGAGCTGAGTGCAATTGTGTGCAAGAGCGAGGGGACAACCCAGGAGAGGGGATCTGCCTCTTCAGGGACAGACTCCTGGGCCATATTTAGATTTCCAGAGCTCCTCTTGAGAGGCTTCCTGACATCTTTTACCTCCACAAAACATTACTGAACATTTTTCCCACCAGAGCCTGCTCTGCTCCTGCCACCAAATTACTGCTTTGGTTTCCAAGAATTCCTCAGGCACTGAACTGCAATTTATTCCTAAGGCTGAGAAATCATGAGCTAATACTGGAAATGCATTTTATAAGATTAGGGCCAGACTGCAAATAAGCCCAGGTGATCTGTTCTTGCTGACTTCTGGACCTCTGTGTAGTTTATCCGGCCAGTCATTATCACCATTCACAAACTTTATTACTCCCTACTTTCATTTTTGGCCTATTAATGAACATGTGCACTATTGTCAGTCTTTATATCTCATTAGACACACTTAATTTAATGATTATTATCTGTACCTCAGTGAATATATATTCAATGCCATGAAAATGCCTAAAATTATAAATTGGTTTCTATAAACTTAAATAAATGTGTATTCTTCTCATATGAAGGGTAGCTATTCTTTTAAATTTATATCTTGTGTCCAGGTTAAAAAACAGATAAATTACTCTCTTCAGTCATGAAATCACTTACTCAGTTTGTTTTCTCCCATGTGAACTTTTCTTTAGCTTATGCTTGTGTGTGGCAGCCAAGGTATAACTAAAACAGCAAAAGGTCAGAATAATGAGCCATTTCCACGGGTGAAGCTAATATTTCACTACATGCCTCCTACCTGCTGATCTCATCTTTTAAAGTGTTGTGTGATGCTATGGTTGAAGAACACCACATAAAACAAATTGTTTTGAAGCTGAGCCAAATACTGTAGGTCAAGATTTAGGCAGGAAGAAATTTCAATAGTACATCCTTGAAAAATATATTTATCCAAGAACTAGGCAGGGGGATACTGTTAAGTAATATTTTGAAGATGGTTATACTCACATCTGAAAGGCAGTGCTGAATGGGATACGCTTTTGAAAGGTTTAATTGGCTTGTTTAAATTTTGTGGGGGTTTGTTTTGGGTTTGTTGGTTTGTTGGTTTTTTTTTTTTCTGCCAGATTCTTTCTTCTCTCTAACTTCAGTATGTTGGAAATGAAAGGAAATAAAAAGAAGTCTTTTCTAAGTAATATCTTGTTACTCAGAAGCAGCCTGAACTTACTCAGCAAGACGTGCCACTGAACAATAATCACAGTGAGACACTTCTGGTTATGTGTAGACTGACAAGCAGATTAAACAAGATATGTAATTTTCTTGTAATCATAAAATAGACAAACACGTTGTAATGTCTATTTAAAATAGCAAATTAAGTCGTTCAGCAACTGATTGCCAACACATAGACATGTGATGTGATGTGGAGAAAGATACAATGGAGGGCTGAGATACGTCAGGTAGAACTTGTGAAGTACAATACTCAGGAGTTTAAGCAAATGGAGTTACCTAACAGCAGTCCCAGCTTAGATATCTAAGCTCTGTGAAGAAAAAGGCTTGCAGTTACACCCAGCAGTTAAATTTTGCTTCAGCTTGCTAGAGGAGTTCAGGGTGCAGAGTTTTAAGTTGTTGTTCTGGGGTGTGATTGCCCTGTCCGTGACTTGTACAGAAATCCTCTGCTGCCTGACAGATCCTGGGGCTGGGCCCCTGAGGGAGGGCTGCAGACCTTAACTGTAAATGACCTTAACTTTAACAGAGTTTTAGCTTATTTTTCCAAATGGATGGTTTTATTCTAGGAGCTAATAAAAAACAGCGTTAGGCATGTGTTTTCCAAGGGCTCCTGGCCATGAGTTGGGAAGCAGCAGTCGCTTGGGTGGTGCAAGGAGGCAGCAGCTTGACCTGGTCCAGCCATTGGAAACACAAAATAGGTGGAGGACGTTCATCTAGGCACTTGTCTAAGGGCAAACAGCAGGGGTTTTTTTCGGACTATGAGGTTGTTTCCTTTCTTTCCCACTGATTTGTGTGTACTGGGGAATATCTGCCATGTATTGCAAGTTTTTTTTTAAATTTGACTCCTCCTTCTTCTCTGCTGAATTTGACTGAGGTCACCCATAGCAGAGTTATAAGGTCATTAACCTGATCTCTAATTTCCATATCTCTTTTTCTGTGGTGTGTCTACCATGACAGAATTATGGGCTGAGGTGTCTGACAAAGTTCATTACAGTTCTGTCTTTTTTTTTTATGGTAAGATAGTAAAAACTAATAAAATGACCAACAAATGTAAGATAAAAACATGCTGCATTATTTCAATCCAGCAATTGAATTCTATCAATCAAACCACCCTTTTCTGCCAGAGAAGCAAACCATGGAGCTTTATTTTGTGTCCCTAACATCAACAATAACAAACAAACAAAAAACTTAGGGTAGATTATGTTAGAGTCTAATTTGTAAAAGGATTGTGCTTCAAGAACTCAAAACATAAACCAGAAAAGAAAAATAAGGCTTACAGTATATGTGCGATAAGAATAGTCTAGACATCAGTGTATGAATATTGAATCACAAAAACTGAATAACACAGTGATAAGATCAAGTAAATTTATGAAACACAAAGGTACTGAAAAGAATACGAATATTTAAGAGAAAGAAAAGAGTATTCATGGAGGATAATTAGAAGAATAGTCTGGGAACAAGCTCCCCTAAATTCTCCTTTGGGTATATTTCAGAGACAAGCAGAAAAAGGATTAATCTTAGTTCCATAATGAAAAATTGTGTTTTGGCATCAGGTAGTGTGTTGCTTGAGGAATGTAGTAGAAGGAGCCTCCTGAGTCACCAAAATGGTCTCAGGTATTTCAGAGCCCTTTCCATGTGCTGTTTTTTGTTGGTCTATCATGATCCATGTCAAAAGCATGCACTTCTTTTCTGTGCCTGCTGTTCCCACTCAAAGAGGAGTTCCAGAACCTGATTATGGTAATAGCTAAGAACCTTCTCATTTTCAGCCAGAATTTATTAATGGGCAATTTATACTCATTTGTACTTCTGCCAATAGCCCTTTAGCTTAAATTGTCTCTTTCCCCGCTGTTGATCCTCTGATATATTCATAGACAGCAGTCATAATTCCTCTTCATTTTCCTCTCCTGGCACCAATCAACACAAAAACTTGCAGTCTCGCCTCAGATTGCAACTCTCCCTTCCCCTGCTAATTCCTGAGGCTCTGTTTCTGCTTAAAGCTGAGTTTATTCTCCACATCTCCATCTGGGTGTGCACAGCTGCAAGCAGCTGCCTCCTGGAAGGAAAGTTCTCGTGAGCATCCTGGGTCTTGACACCAACACTTTTCTCTGTGGGAAGCACTTGTCCCAGTGTCTCAGTGATGGTTCCCTTTTCCCCAGCACATTGCACTGGTAGCTCATGGCCACTCTCTGATGAACTGTGTGACAAGGATCCTTTGTTGTTTCAAATTGGGAAGTCTTGGACTGACAACAGCAGCTCTGCTTTTATTCCCGTGGTGTATTTTCTTGCACTTTCAACACGTAAACTTCAGCCAATTTCTTTTGTTTACACCAGTTCTGTATTACTGACGATGATCAGCATTACATAATCAGTGAATTTTAACTTACAGAGTACTGAAAGGTTGTTGGTACTCCCCAGCACATATTGTCAGTATGAAAAGAGCAGGACAGGATTTTTGTATTACAGATGTACTTATGAAATATAACTGGGAACCCACTGCAGCCAGAAGACTTTATGCAAGTAGCTCAGAAATAATGGCAGCTAAATGCATCTTGGTGCATGTGCATCTGATCACACAGAATCATAGAATCACAGAAAGGTTTGTGTTGGAAGGGATCTTAGAGATCATCTCATCCCACCCTGCCATGGGCTGGGACACCTTCCGCTAGATGAGGTTGCTCAGGGCCCCCATCCAAACTGGCCTTGGTGGTTTTTCCTCTCAGAAGAGACAAAGCTAACAGGTATAATGGTTAATCCATTCTATTTTTTTTGACAATCCCCAACAACCAAAAAAAAAAAAAAAAAAANAAAAAAAAAAAAAAAAAAAAAAATCAGTATTAAGAAACTGCAAGCTGAACTGCTTTTGTTGTTAATAGAAAGAGCCAAAAGATCTGAGCATGAGAACCTGGTGTGAACCTATTGTGAGCCTCATGTCAGCTCAGGAGGAACTGACAAAAAGGATAGTCAGATCAATTGCTTAAAACTTTCATTAAAAAGCCATTCAAGAGAAGTTAGTTCCTTATATCATTCATCTTGAATGAACTATGATAAGCAGTGTATTTCATTGAACACAGAAGGAATAAATGAAGCCAGGATTTTATTACTGTGAATTCCTGTGGGAGCAGTTTGTCCGGGAAGCTTACAGCTCCTCTGAGTCATTGTCAAAGGTGTATCACTTTAGGGGAGATGAGATCAGCAGCATCTTTGCCTGATTGACTGCTCTCCTGTGGGATTAGATGCCTGGGAGTCAGAGCAGTATGAAAGTCAGGAAGCATAAGATTGCCATGGGTGTCTTTGAGAAAGCAGGGTGGCTTCTGTGGCAGATCTGGATCACAACTTGAGAGAGGCTCGCTCAAGGAGATGTAGGGAAGTAAAAAATGCTGCCCTTCATGCCTCCTGTGGAAGAAAGAAAACACTGAGCAAAATGACCTAAATCAGAGTTGGATGAATTGTCACTACTGCCTGAGCCTGGGGAAAATAGATCATCCTAAAGACACTCACAGCTGCTTCTGCTACCCTGTATTTCTGCAAATCTCACGGCTTGCTCTGCAGCTCCTTGTCTTGAAGTGTGGGTCTGCTTGAGAGCTATAAAGCTCTCTCCTGTTGTTTCCTTCAGTGCAGCTCCTTCCTTTAAATCTTGCAGCAGAAATACCATGCTTTGACAAATTCAGAGGTTTCTGTAGCTGAGATAAAAATGGAAAGCTCAGTGATGCTCATTCTTCACTGCCTGTGTACTTTGTAAACCAGTTCTCGTTGAGGAAGGGAGATCAAAGTGGGTGCAGAATTTTAGAAAAGACAAGAAATGACAGTCCCTGGCTTTTATCTCTTTAAAGGTCCTATCTGGAGCATTAAAAATATCAGTGTTCTGCTTCATGATTTTTCTTTGCCTCCTCACTTCCCAGGAAATCTGTTACAAATCTAACCAAGCCATAAATGTATACACTGTCCTCCATAGCTTGTCCTTCAATATTTCAAACATTGCCAGAGGCAGTCAAACTCTGTTTTCTTCCAGAGGTTTTCAGGATCAGTATTACAGCTTTTACAAAATAACTAGTAAAACAGAAAATACATTTGCTATTTTACTATTTAATGTTTTATTTATTAAAGGCGTCTGGCGATGGCCTTAAGAACATGCCCAACTTTTGGTCAGTCCTGAAGTGCTGAGGAAGTTGGACTGAATGATCATCGTAGGTCCCTTCCAAAGGAAATATTTTTTTCTAATCTATTTTATTATGTTTTGTTATATTCTATATGTTCTTACCCTTTATATTGTTATTATATTTTTTGCTTTTCCACCTTGTGGATTCCCCCGGCAGGGTTAGGAGATCACCAATAGAGTGAAAGTGTCCTGGGGCCTAAAATTGTCTGTCACACAGGCAATAAGAAAACAAAATATGTTTGAAATTATCTGATGAATAATTTAGTGGAGGAGGGGAAAATGTTAGCCTGAAGTCAGAAACATATGGAAGCTAACAGTGGTTCTTTAATGGCTTTTTGGGGATGTGTAGTGGATTTGAACAATTCCTGGCTGGCTGCTGTTGCCCTCCAGTTAGAACTAGTTTTAGTGTGAAACTTGAGGCAAGTGATAGCTTGCTCCTTTTCCTAGCTGGCTAAAATGAGAGAAGGTATTTTGGTTTTCTCTGGTCTTGACAGTGGGCTGTGAAACATGTCTTTTGAGAAAACAAATTTGTAATGGTTTTGTTAATTAATCGATTAGATCAGAGAGTATTTGCAAAAAAGCAAATGTAAGAATTTATGTAAGAGGAGGAAGCATGAGTAGAAGTCCTCCCAGAGAAGCCCTGTTCTATCCACAGCACTTCAGCTATTGTAGAATCCCAGAGTGACCTTGGAAGTGACTTTAAAGTTTATCTCATTCCAACCCCCTGCCATGGGCAGGGACACCTCCCACTATCCCAGGTTGCTTCAAGCCCCGTCCAACCTGGCCTTGGACACTTCCAGGGATGGAGCAGCCACAGCTTCTCTGGGCACCCTGTGCCAGGGCCTCCCCACCCTCACAGGGAACAATTTCTTCCTAACATCTAATCTAAAACTATCTTCTTTCAGTTTAAAGCCATTCCCCCTTGTCCCCTCAGTTCATGGTCTTGTCAAAGTATCTTTTAATACTTACTGTAAGGAAAATGCAACCATTTTGCTGTTAAAAGCCACACACATGATACTGCAATAACTTACAATCAATGAAATGCAACAGTTTCTTGTGAAAAATAGGAGCAGCTAGATTGTTTTTTATTAATTTCCGTGTAATGTACCTCACTTGCCAATTTATTGCCATCACTCTCCAACTTTCTTGGCTCTGTGCAGGTCCCACTATTCTGGTTTAAGCTGCTGGCTGTCTGCATCCATCATGGAAAGAGTGCAAACAAACCAAGCCCTGTTTGTGAGTCAAACAGCTCTCATCTGGTAGGAGCTCCTGGCTTTATAGCATCAGACAAATATTTGAGGAAGAAAATTATAGGTTGTAAAGGATGGTTGATCCATGTTTGCTCAGAGAATTAAACGTATATGTTGATTTGTTCAGATAGACATACTAAATAAACAGATACCACCTTGGCTGGTTCCAGCTCCACACCTTGGTGTGCAGAACCATTTCAGGGTACTTTTAGGGAAGTTCTCTGATTTACCTTTTGTGTGGAAATTGTTATTGGAAAGGTGTAGCAGATTTGAGGACTGGACTAGGGACAAGAATCGAACAAAGCCAGCTACAGCCAAAAAATATATTATCTTCCCATGCACAGGGGCCCAAAAGGCAGAGAAATTTAGCAGAAACCACTGGGAAAATGGGCAGGTTTAGACTGTATGTGGTTTATCAACCTCCAGGCAGTCTGTAGATTGTGTGGAATACAGAATTATGAAGAACGCCCTGAGATAATTGTTTGAAACCACTTTCTTTTTAGAATAGTTGCATTAGAATAAGAAGTAACTTTGGGTGCCAGCCACATCCACTTTTCTCCCAAAATTTCAGCTTTATTTTGACAGCAGCAGTCGTTCAAGAACAGAAGCTGCAGGGCTCAGATGCTGATACAGACTCTTCTTCATATTCATGTTCATTCTACTCCCAATTTGATGCATAATGATCAGACAGATTAAAACTGTTCACATATTAAAATACAGATTTCTCTTTTTCCTTAGGTCATACCCAGTTACTTAAAGCCAGCCTTCTAGCAGAAATTTCTCTGTCCATTTGCAGGTTATTTTCTGATCCATCCGCATAGGCTTGAAAAATACCCTCAGAGCAACTCCTTAAGCTGTGTTTCTCAATCCTTTTCTCAGTTTCCTGGAGGGGAAAAAAATGCTGTTCATTAAAATACTGGGTTTTTTGATCAACAAAATTATTGAAACACGGCACACAGCTTGAGGGTGAGAAGAGTTGGAGCGGATTTTGTTTGGTTTTGTGCTGTTTCATGCTGGAAAACATTACAGCCTATATTTCTACAACATTTCTGCAGTTTCATAGCACCATGCCTTGTGCTGATTGTGTGTGTTTAAGCAATAGATTCTCTGGAGGATGTCAGCAGTAATTACACATATAATGTCCACTGTTTATCAGCATTACATGCCCAATGTTAAATTATTGAGGCAGAATGTATTTCCCTCATTTGGTTGGAAGGTTATGTGTGTATCAATAAATAAAAACAAGTTTTAAGAAGTTAGAAAGTCGATTAATATGAGGAATAGGAAAGGCATAGATGTCAAAACCTTTCTCATAATCTTCGTTGCTTGTTATAGCTATAATCTAACTATTTCAGCTTTTTGTTTTTGTTTTTCCTAATTGTTGCTATGAGTGATGTACAAAAAATGGATGTTTAAGCAGAGCAACAGTACACCTCCATAATAAACTTTTGAGCAACTTTTGATAGAAATAAAATGTTGATTCTTATTTGTTAACTCGCTGAAATGCAATTTTCATCACAAGCTTTTTACAAGGTGTGTGTGTCATATCTCCAGCTAACGTAAATGGTGGCGACGTTTCCTTCCTGAGACACGCACTGAAATACACATGAAAGTTTCTAAAGTTTACCATTTAGGAATAATAAAAATACTTAGTAACTTTTTTGCTCTGTTACGATTTACAGAATTGCTCCCCAGGTGCCAGCAGATGAACTGCCAGTACAAATGTGCCATTACCAGGAACGGCACCAGGTGTTACTGCGGCGATGGGTATGAAACCGGCGGTGATGGGAGAAGCTGCACAGGTAAACAAGGATTCACGGTGACACCCAGGTGTCCTGATGGCTCCCTGTTGGCTGTCAGGGGCTGGGAGCTGGTGGTGGCTGCCAGCTGTGCCCGAGGACAGCCCGGGTGGCACCATCACCATCTCCAGTGGTGTTGGTCAGGAGCGAGCGTGGGCTTGTGGGGCGGGGAATGGGAAGCAGGGCCCCTAAAATGAGAGTCAGGACCTCTCTCCTGACTCACTGATGCTCCTGTGCCCCAGCAGTAGCTGTTCTGAAGTTCCTGAAGGATCAGCCCTCTGGAGGAGGTGGGGAGCCACAGCTCAGCGGAGTGAGCTGTTCTGTCTCCAGACCTCACCTCCAGGAGAGCCTGTAAAACTCGCAGTGTTTCACCTCACAGCCATAAAGTCACACCTAGATTAGAATTTGATAAATGAACACTCCCAAGGTCATGCGACTGAGCTGGGAACGTTACTTTGAAGTAATTAATTGTAGGCTGAAACTGGTGTTCTTGTCCATTTTTGAAATATATGCCTTAGTAATTCTCTATCCAGATATTTGTTTCTTGGTTTATTTTTTCTCTCTTAATAATCAGATTGGAGTTTTATTGCCGTACGTGTGTGCTCACCACCTATCACTTCTCTCTCCAACTAAGAGTACTAAGCCAGATTCTTTGTAAATGTAATTTATTATAAGTTCTTTCCCTCTGTGGTTGTCATATTTTGTAATTAAAAATATATCTCAGGAAATAATTTAAACAGTGGCTTTTTAGAATGTCAATTTATTACTTAAACCCTCAACCACTGTTAAATAGCATATCTTGATTTTATGGTATTATGCTTATACACTCTAGTTGAGAAAATTGTTCTTTATATTTATAAGAGGAGTATATAGTTTTTGATGTAGTGGATGATGGTTTAATGGAGGAGTGGTGACAGTTCATTTAAGGAACTATAAGACCTTGCCAGCATAAGTAGGTTGAGAAGGATAATCAATTATTTCCTCTCTTGAAATGTTGCCCCATTCATCAGCTCTGATAACTAGTGGTCTCCAGCACTAACAAGGACCCAAATGTCTTCCTAACATGATGTAGACATTGGATACTACTTAAAGTAATGAAGATTTTATCTGTCAAAATTAAGAGCTGTTGAAAACTCCTACCCTTCATTTTGGCTACTTAAGTGATTTCAACAGCCGACATCCTTGATAAATTCATGGTTTGAGATGGGGAAAACATCAAGCTTCACACCAAAATGACTTAATGACTTAAATGTCTCTCTTAGAATTCTAAATTTTATGGAATTTCTTTGTTTGTTTTGCTTTGATTTTACTAGTTTTTTTTTTTTTTACTTAAACTAGATCTTTTTAATGTGCTTTTAGACTTGAATGAATGTGACACATATGGAAGCTGTAGCCAGATGTGTGTAAATACAGATGGATCATACACCTGCAGCTGTGTGGAGGGTTATGTGCTTCAGCCTGACAACAAGTCCTGCAAGGCCAAAAATAGTAAGTTTTAATATCTTTTTACCTTATTGAATATATTTTGTGGTTTGGTCCTGGAGGATTCATATGAAAAGACAGGCAGAGACGAACACAGGTGAGGTGAACTTTCCTTCACTCTGCTACAAAGAGCCACACAACCACCTTAGATAAAAGTTTTCACTTATTAAGACAGTACTCCAAGAGAAATATTAAAAGTTATTATCTAGTTATTATTAATTAAAGTGAAATACTCAATTCAGCCAAGATTAGAAGAGTTCCCAGTTTCCCTGTTCATAAATAAATCAAAGATTTTCCTCACACAAACAAAAAAGGCTGTTTACTCTGGGAAGACAATGGAAACAGGGGAAATGATCATGAGGTAATTGTACCCTTAGGATAAAAAAAAAGACATGAGATTGCTTTGTCCTTGCATTATCCCAAGAGGTGAATTTCCTGATATACATATTCACACAAGGCTTTTTGTTGCTTAGTGCATGTTTTCATTACTTATAGTGAATTAGGTATTTGAGGAAATTAGTCGGTTGTGTTTAATGAGGCAATATTGTACACAGGGTTTTTTTATGCAACATAATGAATTAACAACATTTTTATATTAAAAACCCCAAAAAGTTCCTTAAGGAATTCTCCGACATCCTCAATACTGAAGCATATACAGCCAAGCATAAAGTCATGTTTGTTGTACATATTTTTAAATCTTCCTTTTTGCAACTATTTTTGCCATTCAAAAATAAGAAGGTCTACTGAAGGTTGTTTTGAGGCACTCACCTAAAAAGCATTGCTAAATATGTTCTGACTTGATCACCAGTAGGAGTTACAGAGTATTTTCCTGCTTGTACTGTTTTTTCTTGATCCATACATGAGTAATTTTTTTAAAAATCCACAATGAACCTCTTGTGAGATAAGAAAGTCTATGCAAAATAAAAATATTTTAATATTCTTCCTTCTCCACTACATGAAAATCAATAATGAAATTTTAGATCCGGAAATCCTCATGGTGCCAGTACTGGGCTTGAGGTGAGCCTTGTGTTTTCCCTTCTTACACCCAGAAAACTGGGTAACAACTGAGCATTGCAGTGAGCTGTCAGTGTCTTGATGAAACAAATCAGCTGAACAGAACTCTGTATTTTTTACTACTTTATCATGTTTATTTGACAGTCGTTTTCACATTTTCTGTTACTTTCAGACAGGAATCACTACTCATTAATCAGAGAAACCCCTGTAGTACAATACAAACCAAGATCATGGTGCTGCACTGAAATGAGTGTTGCTCATTGCATTGGGTTTGGGGTTTTTTTTGTGTAAACAAAAGGCAGCTGTGGATCAGAAGAACAGAATCCAAGAAAAAACAGGTGTCTGTGGAAAAAAAGAAAGCTGGCACCTAGAAAAACTATCAACTTTTTTCCTTAAAGAACCTAAAGCAATTAAGGATGGAAAGGGCAAGCTCTCTGCTTTGTCTGCGTTTGGCAAAAGTAGTTGTCAAAGAGATGAAGACAATGAGCCAAGGAATACTCAGCTCTGTGTGTAAAAGCTGTGAAGGATAAGAAGCAGCACCAGAGGTGTGGCTTGGGCTCTGTGTAGAGCTTTCAAAGTTAATAACAGCAGATCTGCTGCGAATATGCATTCCCATCCACGCTGGGATCCTAAATACGACGCAATCTGAAACACCAAACTGCCACGTCCCAGCTGGCTCTGGGAATGGACTGGGAGCTTTCTGGATATTTCCCTGAGGTGGAGGAGGTGCTGGAGGCCTCAGTTCCCGCAGGAGCTGAGCAGGTGGCACTTTGTTGTGTCTGCAGGAGCCCTGCCCGGTGCTGGGGACAGTGTGGTGACCCTGCAGCTCCTGCGTGGCCTCGGAGCCCGTCCCCACTCAGCCAGCTCTCCTGCCCTGTGGCAGGGCACAATTAGCCAAGAACTTCTCAGAAGCTGCTTTTTCCTGCCCTTCAGGCAGCCAAACACTCGGCTGTGAAGGTGGTGAGGTTTCTCCCTCATTAAATTCTGCATTTTCTTCCTCAGCACAATTAAATAACTTTGGAGCTGAAAGCTTTTAGCTGCACAGTCCCTTTGGGAAGGAGGTTAAAATAGGTATCAAAACAGCTGGGAGCTCACTGTGGTTTTTTCCACACTTTTTATATTTTCTATATTTTCTTTTATGAATAAAGAAGCACTTAATGATTTCTTCTGAGGTGAAAATGAAACTAAACACAGCTTTACTGAAGAGAATTTTAGAACTTCTTTGTTTACCAAGTTTTTATGCCTGTAATGCAAGATCTGCATATGATGAGAAGAGTATTTAAAGAAAGAAAGCTACAGAATTGGGAATGTCTAGTTGAGGAAAAGAAATTAATCTGTTTTACCAAAGTTGCTGGTAAAACCAAAGTTGCTGTATGTTTTATATCTCCAAAGCCTATCTAGAGAGAAACATTGTGTGGCAAGAAACATTTGTCATGGAGATAAAGTGGAATGAACTGATAATGACTAAAATAAAAATTGTTTCTGGCATTAAAAAAAAAAAATCAGCCCTGTTAAACTGATTTGACAACAAAGAGATTTCTTGTAAAATCTCACTGAATGAAGTTTTGAGATTTTAGAAATAAAACAGTCCATTTGTGGGGTGCATTATGGTTATGCATAAAAAATAATGTCAAAATAAAGTTGGACTGCTCAGTATTTTTTGAGATTTTTAAACAATACATGTATTGGTGACAGCCAAGTCCTTATGATTTGCAATGCATACCCCAGGAAAAGGGGGTTTGACCTGATTGCAAACAGTGAATTCTGGGGTTTATCCTTTTCATATCATTGTGGTGGAAAAAAAAATTGCTGGCATTTCTGAGGTTTTTCTTCCAGGTGAGAAGTAAGTCTGTTGGCAGTGCAAAACACCTTCGTTTCTGATTTGTTGTGGCATCACTTATTGATCTGTATTTTAGACAAGATCAGGGAGAAGGGAAATGCAAGCCTTTCATCTTTTCCACTACTCTATCTTAAACATAATTCAAAGGAAGATGCTTTCATTTTAGTCAAGAAGGATGAATCATAAAACTTCCCTGGATTAAAGAACTATTCACTTCTTATCTTTCCTGTAAAATGGAAAAAAAAAACCAAACCAAAACCAAACCAAAGCAAAAAACCCCCAAAAACTTGTGAAAAAATAACAGACATGAAGTCCACTTATTTGAAAAGCTGCTGTCAGCTCACTGTAACTCATCCTAGATCTGTCCACTAAACTTCTAAGCTTTGTAGAATCTGTTTGTGAGGAACAGACAAGCAGTTTTTGTGAGAGTGAAAAAATTATTTTTTTACTACCTTCTTTTTTCACCTGCATTATGCTATACAGTAAGTCGATTTATACATTTTTGTAGGAACTTCTAATATTTTTGTATAGTTTTAACCTTAATGATTTTTTTTTCTTTAATTATGAAATCAGCCTTTATCTGAGCAACGCTGAAGGAAGCAGGTAACCTACTCTACTGTGAAACACCATGATTAACTGATGCAATCCATTGAATTATTGAATGCGTTTAGGCTTTAGAAATATGATTTTAAATTCAGGAATCTAGTTTCTGGGTGTGTAACGTGCAATAGTGCCTGCTGAGCAGCTCCTCTTGGCAGTGCCACAAGTTCACACGACGCCTTTTTCTGCAGCCAGGTTTGATTACAACTGTTGCTCAAGAGGTTTGGAGCTAATTCTTTTTAAGGATTCCCTTATGTCTCAGGTATAAATACTAAAATACAACCTTTCTCTGGAGTTTAGTGAGGTATTAAATCCTCGTTACAGTTTTCAATAGGTCAGTTCAAAGCAGTGCAAGAAAAGATACGGTTCTCTCTTGCAGCCTTAAACCACCTGTGAGCTGCCTTCTCTTTGAGGCTTTATATATTGCAGACAGTGGAAATATCCGGCTTAACACAAAGCAGAAGAGCAAAAATAATAATAAAGGTCTTTTCACACTGTTGGTAGTTGGGAAAAGAGTGATTGAATCCAGAATTAGGCAGTGGTATTATTTTGTGGGAAGAAAGAAGCTGAGCACAGAGCTGTTGGATGTAAAAATAAATCCCCAAACTCAGCAGGATGCAGATGGAAACACAGCTTTTGTACCAGTCTGGAAAGTCTGGGGGGAGTGGGTGATAGGGACAGAAGTTCTTAAGTCTGGCTTTCTTCTCATGAGTAACAAAAGTTGCTAAGAACAGGGGGAAAGAGAGATTTACAGACACTGACTGCAAATGGACCGACCTGGCAGATTTCAAACAAAAATTGCTTAACAAGTACCCCACTACCTTGTCTTTTGGAAAGAAAAAAAACCCCAAGTCTAGAGAGCTTCACTCCACTCACTGTGCTTGCACCACAAGGGGTTGCTTTACAAAGAAATGAAATCCCTGCAGTTCTTAGATATCTTCTGAAATTAAAAGAAAAATAATGCTTATGTGCGGATCTGACTGATGGATTGGTGGAAGCAAATGTGAGGATGATGAGGACAGGCAGTAAGTTCCAAAAATAATGCTACAGAAGTCTGGCTTTCCAAATGTGTGTGTGGGGTTTACTGAAGACAGTAAAAATTGTGTTGCAATGTAGAATATACATTATGGCATGAGAAAGAATAAGGAAAGAGTAAATGAGATCAACGTTAGAAAGAATACATGCTGAAACCTCATAGAAATGAAGTTTTTAACGTGAGAAAATTAAAAAAAAAAAGAAAAATCAGCAAGCAAGATGTTTAACTAAAACCAGATATTACCAAAGAACAAAGTTTAACACCTGCTGCAGTGGGTCTGAGCGAGACCACTGAGCACTGTGCTCACTGAAGTATTTTTTTCTCTTTAATCAGACCTGCTGATGAAGTACTATTTGTCAAATCCTTTTATTTATGCAATTTCTTTTTTTTTTTTTCACCATTTAGACAGCTGGAATTGCTGAGTGGAATTTTGAGAACCCCATTAGGTAGAACGTTGATTGAAAGTGCTACATGTCAATGCAGACGTTCACACATTGATGCATTCCCTTGAAAACAAGCAGATTACATTGGGGTGAGAGCTCCTGGCTTGGCAACACAAATATTTTTCACATATGCTTGAAACTGCAGAGTTTCTATGTTTTAAGGTTTCCCTGAATTGGATTTTTTGTCAGGTTGGTTTCAACTTGCTTTAACAGTACACACTCCTCAGTTTTTATGTTATTTTACAGACTGTAATATGAAAAGCACCTTACCATTTCATGTGTCCTCATGAGCTCTGCAGGTTTTCCTGGCCTTCATTCTTTTAGAAATGCTGGTAATCTGGATGGAAATAATTTCCATAAGTTGTATTTTATGTTATGACTTAGGCATGAAAAATGTTGCAATAATGATACTTGGAATTAAACAGAGGCTGTGGGGCTAGGGTAATTAATTTTCTTTAATGATGTGAAGCATTAGAACAGCAGGATAAAATAAACTAATAATTCGGAATATATGATAGTTATGAAAATAAAACCAAAACCAATTTATTATATATCTTAAAACAAGCAGGTAAGAACATTAAAAACTACATTAAAACTGAAAAGAAAAATATGATCTATTCAGCCTGTTAATCCCTTAAACTCTCTTCACTTTGTTTTTAGAGCCTGCTGATAGACCCCCACTTCTTCTGATTGCAAGCCCTGAAACAATTGAGGCTTTATACCTTAATGGAAGCAAAATGTTTGCCCGAAGCCCCGTGAAAGGCTCTGCAGTGGTGACAGTAGACTACAGCTACAGGGACGACACCATGTGTTGGATTGAGTCAAGAGAGCTCTCGAGCCAGCTGAAGTGCTCCAAGGTCACCAGGGCTGGGAAGTTCCCGGATGAGTGGACAATAAGCATTGCCCAGTACCTTCACAGTGAGTATTCGACGGTGTTTTAGCAAAGCAGTGGGGTCTGTCCTGGCCAAACAGGAGCCTTCAGGAGTGTTTTGGGGTTTGCAGTTGAAAACAGCCTTCTACCAAATATTGCAACTCACACTGAAGGAATTTTTCGTTTCTCACTCATATATTCAGTATGAGTTGCAATGTTTATATCTACGCAAAGGTTTTTAAGATGTGCTTTTATACAGGATAACTGTAATGTGTGGAAGCTACAGAATCAGAAGTGCAATGGAAGAAGAAATGTAAAATACTTCCTTGCTCGTTCTCTGGCAAAATTGTGCTACATAAAGCTTGAGAGCCCAACTTTGCTACTGGGACAATATCAACAATGAAATGGAAACATCCTTAGCACATCAATTATCTTGGAAACAAATTGCTGCCTTTTTTTTTTTTTTCCAACTAAGAAAATAAATCTAAAAATACCCAAAGTCATCACACTGAATTAGACTCTGCATTACAACTGTATTCCTCAGTCAGCTTTTCAGTTTGTGGACTGCTGCTATCTTCTGAAGAAGGTGTTCACCCACAGACACATTAACGCGTGAACAGACTGCAAAATTTTTTTCCAACTAAGCAAAACAAAACAAACAAAAAACCCCAAACAAAACAAAAACCCCAAACAAACAAAAACAAAAAACCAAAAACAAAAAAGCAAACCAATTTCTTCATCTCTCGCAGAGGATCAGCTCGCAAACCACAGCACTGAGGAGTGCAATGGTGGTGTTAATAAAACCTTCGAAAAACTCAAGGCTGGAATCTGAGATTGGACCTAAACTTTTGAATGATCCTTTTAAGGAAGGATGTGCGTCAAAGAATAGCTCTTAATGGATCTCAAACCCTCTGAGCATCCAGTTCAGGAACATTCAAATCATGAATTTGATTATGACTCTTAGAGGTGCAAATCAAAGTGAGAAATTCCTCACAGAGATTGTGCTTTAAACTATCAAGATAGCTGTTGTAAGATGTGGTCATTGTTGCAGAGTAAGGGGGTTTTTTAACCTATTTTCCTAATTTTATACATACTAGAATAGTAAATTAAATTTTAAACAAACTCTCAAAAAAAAAAGGGTGGGGTTTTTTTGTTTGTTTGGTTGGTTGTTTTGTGATTTTTTTAATTTATTCACCACTCATTGTGACTATTCAATTTTTAAAGAACACTCGTATCCTAGGCTTAAATATATTTGATTGGGTTTTTTTTTTCTTTCTTCCAGCTTTATTCAGTTTTATTCAGTACGTTTTTTGGTTTTTTAATGTTGTATTTTAGAGGGCTTTTCATACTTTAGGTATCAAAGTACCCTAAAGATCATGGTAGTAGTATTTCACTGTGCTTTTTCAATTCACTCACCTATTGATATTTTGTTTTCCTTTTAGTAAGAACAATCAAGTTAACTACAGTCCTGAGCAAAATGTGTTTTGCATTGAGCTCTGTGTGTGTGTGTGTGTGTGTGTGTGTGTGTGTTCTGTCACTTGTCTTCATCACCAGAGCAGACCTGAGCACTGTTTTTACCTCTCCACCAGTTCTCCTGCCTTCCTCTCCCTCTGTTCTCTGCATGTGAAGAGAATTTCTGATCTCTGCGGTGTTCAGATCTGCATTACTGCATCTGTTTGCAAAACTGAGGCTGTGTGATGGGTTTGAAATGAATACAGTGCCTGGAATTAATGAGCTGCTCGTTTTTCATAGTGCCAGCACACACCAGCCTGTGGTCTCTACTGTTTTTTCTCAAACTTCATGATAATCATTCAATCTTATTTAGATGAAGATTAGTAACTCCCATGGACATGAACTGACTGCAGAGGCCTGCTCTGACTTCTTCTTTGATTTTGATTTGGGAAACAGTGCTTAGGGACTTAAAAAACTTTGCTTGGAGCTCTGACTGACAAAATCTTGGGGTGTTTTCCCCAAGCCCACACATCCACAGACATTTTTTCTGTGTTGCTGCAGCAGAGCAGCATCAATCCCCACGGTCTGGGAATGTCCCTTCAGAGGGAAAGCAGCATGGAATCTGCTTTTGTCCACTTGATTAGGATCTTCTCTTCCAGACACACCTGGAGAGATTGCTGCCAGGACATCCACGAGTCTCGTGTTGCTTTATCTGGTAGATTTGCCTGCACGTGTGTTATAGGTCATTTTGTGGCTACTGCAAAATTGAGTTACAATTTAAAATTCTTCTTTTTCTCCCTCTCGCCTTCTATTACCCGTCAGGTCATATCATATCTGGTGTTTCTCATACAGCATACATCTAATGAGGCAAATTAATTCATTTTAACTCTTTGTCAAGGAAAATGTCTTCGATGTATTCTCTGGCAGCTCAAGCCAAATAAATGGTCATGGCCATGGGGTGATTCACATAAAATAGTACATTCTATTCTTCATAGGAAACTTTGTGTGAAAAAGGATATTCCTTAAAGTATTATGGGGAAAAAATAGAAAAAGTATTCTTAGTTCTGTTTGTGATTTTTTTTTTTAATTCCAATCTTCTAATCTGTTCTTTTTGTTAGTGGGGGAAAAAAAAAAGTCTGCATATGACACAAAAAGTGCTAGAAAAATCAGTTATACAAAGTGATTGGGAGTGCTTGAAGTGCATTTATTCAAAGTGTTTGCTTCAGTGAAGGCAAGTGAGTCTTGTAGTTAGGAACAAAGAATATAGATCATCTTTTAAGATGAAAGTCTACATCTAGGAAAGCAGGGACTATGAAAATGACTTCGTTTTCATGATAGGTCATGTAGCACCAGCTCCAGGTAGTGAGCTAAACTTTGGATTCACAAAAGAAAGGAAATTACATTCCTTTAGTTTCTGTCATTCTCCCTCAAAAGACAGTCCAATCTGGCTTCACTTTGGTGTGGATGTATCCCAGATGGATGGATCCAGATCCTTTGAAGCACAGTGGAACTTGGTCTGTGCCTGTTATTCTGCAGAAGAGTCAAGGCTGAGGAGAGGCTGATCCTGCACTCGGGTGCTTCTTGCTGTGGGAGAACGGGGTGCAGCTCCAGAGATGCTCCCTTGTGCTGAGCAGTCAGGCTGATTTCAGTCTTACAGGATTTATTATCTCAGGGTTTGTTTGGTGGTTTTATCCTTTTACATAAGGGTGAGTTTCTGCAGGCACAGCAGTACCAGCACAGGCATTTTTGTCTTAGCCAAGGCCGGGCATGGTCATGTTGTTTCTTTGTCTTTTTAAGACCTAGAAGTTTTCAGAAGAGACGCTGGAAATTTTCCTCTTGGAAGGATTTATGCAGACAGCACTGGAGCCAAATAGGCTTTCAGGGATGATTCTCCTGTAAGGGAGGCTTGTGCAACCTCTGCCCATAGTAACAGGGATGCTCCTTGACACCTCACAAGTAGCTCACAGCCCACTTGAGTGAGTACAGCGAGATTTCAGGAAAAACCATTGATTTAAACTGCTATCTCTGGGTCCAAACTAACAAGAATTCTTTCTAATGGTATGAATGTGGAAAATCTCTCAATTTTCTGCCCTTTAAAAGCCATGATGTGCAATTTTATATTACTGCTTTTGTGTGAGAGAGCTGAGAGATGACAAGAGCAGCATCTTTTGGATGGAAGAATCTCCTTCTTCCTCATTTTAACAGGCATTTTGTGTCTTCATCATCACAAGTACCAAGCACCTTGCATGCTCTACAAACAAGCACCAGGCAGCACAGCCTGGGTTTTAGCTGCTATTCTTCTGCAGAATATAATAAAAATCTCTTCTGGGATGATGCTTCAGAGCATGATATTTTCTGCTTGGCTGATGTTTGATTCAGGTTTTCTTGGCACTCAGCTATCTCAGTACAGCACGACCAATCCTGCAGTGCATGTGTTTATCTGTGCCACCTGTGTTTGGTACCCACAGAGAGCCCATCACACCTCGCCTGGGAAGGCACACAGGGTTTTCTCTTGGCAGGTGTCTTTGGACAGGTCCAGTCTGGATCAAAGGAAACATCTTGTTTCCTCTGCACTAATTCAGTTTTTACCTGCCAAGGTTGGGCATGGAGATGGCTGTAGCCTCCAGAGGGAGAGGAATTTACCTCTCCGCTTGCACCTTCTGCTTGTCCTCCTGGTCACAAGCCAGGCTGGCTCTTTGGATCTGCCACTTTTTGGATGTGGTTGCTGTGAAGACCATCAGGCAGAGTGCCCAGAGGATTTGACCACGATCCAACACTGTCTGTTTGGTTACATTAATGTTTCCTTCTCTGTTTTTGGTCCCCCTAATTGCTCCTCTACCTTCTGACCTAAACCCCTCCTTGGGATTATCCACAACTACCAGGGCTGTGCTCAGAGTAACTGCAGCCATTTCCCTCGGCATTGGTGGAGCTCAGTCACTGAAGGAAACACCAAGCACTGGAGAGGGTGCTCCTGCCAGCATTCCTGTGAATCGCCATGAATATTCATGGGAAGGCAGAGCAAAGTTTGGCTTACTCTGGAGGAGAAAAACTGTGAAGATCTGGGGGAAAGTGTTTATTCCTATATACAGTCTGCCCCAAACTTGTCTCCAGACAGGCATTAAAAGCTGTTATACAGTTGTAGAATGTGGTTTTGCTTTTTTTCTCTGGTGATAGACAGCCCATGTGCCTTGAAGATTGCACAGAAATGGGAAGGCTCGGTGTCAGAGTTCATTTATACCTCACACGGTTCTTTAGTAGAGTTCAGGCAGCTGATACAGTAATGGGGGCCAGAATGGGGGGTGAGAAGAGTGTCCTAAGAAATACCACAGAATATCTTTCCTGGGTGTGGCATCAACTTGGCACTTCTCAAGCCCTGGCTGATCTTTTGTCGTTGTTCTTGCATTTTTTGGAAGACTGGACAAATGCTTTTTCTGGGATAAAGAACTTTTAAACTTTTTTTTTTTTGTTTAAGTTTTTTAGGTATTTTTTAATAGTTCCTTATCTTTTTAAATGAATTATATTAATATAGTCAGGTTTATATCTCAATTCTCAATGGTATTTGCACAAAACTTAAGATACAATCTTTATGGCTGAAACACTAAGAGGGCTTGCCTCTTTTAGGGAGTTCTAAAAATGAGTTGTGAAGGATCTGTCTGCTTTTGGTGCATCTTTTAGATGCAGACTACTCCATTTGGCTTGAGAATTGTGCTACTGGTTTGAGTATTGTCACCATAACATTGCATGATGTCACTTTGAGGCACAAGCTCCCATGGCAGAGAGTCTGAATTGGTGGCATTTCCCTCCGAAGTTAGGCTATCTGCACTTAATCCTTTTTAACACAAGAGCTACTTATTAACTGCTTGTTAATTGCCACAAATAGATTTTTTTTTAGTGGTTCAAAGATATAATGCTACTAATTTTCAAGCTTTGTTACTCCTCCAGCTTCCACAATTGATCTTGCATTGACATTGGTCAAACCCCTGTGTCTGCCTCCTGTTCCTGGCAAAGCTGGAATGTTCTCTGTTTTCTTTTTATCTACTTTTCTGTAGCTGTGCCCTGGACAGTTAATTCTCAGACTGAGTACAGGAAATAAAAAAATCTTATCTCAATGGCATTTCTCAGTGCAAATTTTGGATTGCTTTTGATTTTGTGGGGTTTTTTTTCTCTTCTCTAAACTCCTAGGCTCTGCCTGGGACTGTCCCATGAATGCTGTCTGTGTATGCAAACAGACGAAAATTCTCAGTGCAGAATTGTCATATTCCCTTTTCCCTCTTTTATCAACTTCCTATCTGACAATTTTTGGACTTCCAACTTAATTAGCTTCATTAATGTCCTAAAGTGGGACATGACAGTATCTTTTTGTGTCTTCCTTACATCCCAACCTATCCTTGGGTAGAAAAACTCTTGCACCAGGGAGGAAATCCAAGAGCAAGCAATCAAGCAGGAGGGGTTTTGTAAATAAAAAAAAAAAAGGACTTTTTGTCACAGTATCAGTAACAACATAAATTTGTCTTTATCAGGCAGAATGCTGAGGTACCCTTCATCTCTGTCAAATTGAATTATCATGCTGCTTGTAAAACAGTAACATTTTGGTTTTGTTAAAAAGGGTTTGGAGATGGAATAAAAGAATTGTGAGGGCTATAAGATGTAAGGTATAGATAACTAGGTTTCTGCTAATGTAGATCACACAGTTTTGTAGTGAATGCTTTACAAAAGCATTTATATGCTCAGATACAGCAGTCATGAAATACTGGTTAAAAAACCCCAAATTCAGAAGTAATTTTTTTTTTTCTTGAAATGTGAAATTAAGTGTTGCAAACTTTATGGGATTAAACTCACATTTTTCCCATAAAACTTTGACATTCATATGCACCATGTTGGCTTCATTTTGTTTTTTTCTTGGTAGCCACTGGAACTATGCTTGGAAATATTCCACGTGTCCTCAGAATTCAGAGGAGTTTGTCTTCTGCCTTTCTTCCAAGGAAGAGATACAGGAGATACACAGGAGACAAACAGTTGTAATCTACTCATTTCAGTAAAGTTCTTTATGATCCTGGGGCTTCAGGTGCACACTCTTAGAAACTTTCTTCAATGCCAATAAAATATCTGATTAATATTTCAGTATTAGATATCATCAGCTGATTACATATACATGACTTTTTTTTCACTTTCTACTGGTACTTTATTATTATATTTATAAATTTCACATTTTTTATTGTATAATTAGTGCTTGTCTTTTTGAGTGGTGATTTATCTCTGCAAATGCATCTCACATACAATGCCAGCCAAGTTTGCTTCATTTAGACTCAAATTTGCCACATACATCCAGATATTAATTTATTAATGCAAATATTTAATTCAGACTTCATTAAAAAAACCCTCCACTAAAGCCAATTGAAAACGTCAATAATTTTTTTCTTTTTTTTTTCATAATCCACTTTAGATTGTGTCATTAAATGAGTTCTTTTGCCTCCTAAAGATTTTTTCCTGAGACACAGATTAACGTTGCAGAGAACTTTAAAAATTATGTCTTTGGAAGTACTTTTTTCTTTATAGGAACGAAGGGGACATAAAAACTGTAAACTCCAAAATACGGTTTATTTACATCCAGCATCATTACTGGTGCCATGTTTAGATATAAAAAACGAAGCACTTGAGCAATTACAGACCAAAGTCCATCCCAGACAGAGATTTATCAGTAGCTAAAACCATAAGGGAACAATATTTTTTAGCAATGAGCCTGAACAGTGTTGGAAATGCTCTGTGCTGTCCGTGCTGCAGAGAAGTGACCCACAGGGAGTGGCACAACTGAATCCCACATTCCACCTGCTCTGTGTTTTGAGGAAGCAGCAGGGAAAAAAAAAAAAAAAACCAACAAAAAAAAATCTGCTTATGTGTCTTAGGCAGTGAAAAGAGCAATAGACTAAAATGACAAATATTGCACCATGTGATCAAATGTGTGGCCTCTGGTAATTGCTGTTTTTTGCAATTCATGTTTTGATCTAATGCCTTGTGCTACTGCAGGGAAAAGGGTAAATAAAGATCATGCTTTTCAGAAAAGAATAATAATGAATTATTGCATGAACAGAAGTAAATCTGAAATCAGAAGCTACGTATCTGATGAAATGAAAACCAGTTGCTACAGCACCTTAAGCTCTTGCCTGGTCTGCCCTCTGTGCTCACACCAGGCTGTGTATTCCTGTGCTGCACTGGAGCCTGTGACAGACACACCCCAAAGAGTTTGTGTGTGTCACAATAAATAAAGGGCTTGTTCTTTACTGATTACTTTTGCAGGAGCCCTTACAGAAAGATGGATCGCACATTTGCAAAGCTGATAAAACTGTGATTATTATTTATGTTGTGGTGGACATGACAAATTAAAACCACCATCAGATTTGGGGATTGAATATAAGATTGCTTTTCTCAGTTTTACTTCTCTGAGTGGCGGAAGCAGTGACTCGCTCAACAAGTATTATCTCCAGTTCATGGAATTATTTTTGTGTTCTCAATCCACAAAATTGTGGATTTCAACTTAGAATGAAGCAAATTTGATTTAGAACTCTCTTCTGACTTCAGCTTTGGAGTAGAACTTGAAATGCTGAAAACTTTATGGGTCGTGTCGGCATTATGAAAGAAATAAAAAGTAAGAACAAATTCTATCCTTTTCAGTATTTGTCAGTGGAGTAGAATTTAAAAAGAAAAAAAAATGTGTTTGCTTGCAAATTTTTAATAGTTAAGTGAAACACTTACTTTAAAACTGAAAAATTACATGCAACAAATGTTTTAACCGGAGTCAGTCTCTTTTACTAGAGTCAGACTTAAGTTATACAAATTTCTTCATTCTGGAAAAAAAAATGTTCGAATCATTGTAAGCAATTAAATGAGAAGGACAGGATATGCAGGAGGGTGGGTCTGTTCACTCAAAACTGAAACCCTGAGTTTTCTCAACATGTCCCCAGACAGCTGCTGCTCGATGTGCTGGGTTAGGGTTGGGGTTAGGATTGGGCTTAGAGTTAGGGTTAGGGTTAGGGTTATCCTCTGTGTCATCCTCAGTGACAGTTCTGAGCTGGTGACAGAGTTTGGGCTGTCCGTGCCTGTGTGATTGTGTAACATTTCTGTCACACCGTGGAAGCAAAAATATTGAGCTGGCTGTGGAGTCTGTGGGGATCTGTGCTACAGTTGCAGTTTGTGGGACTCTCGCTCTTTTGCACATTTTTGCACTTTCTTGGATTGTTAATGCTATTTTACTTAAATATACAAACCTTTTTTTTTAATATGGAGCAGTATTTATGCATTTATCTATAAGGCGATAAGTGTAATGTGTTTTAAAAGATTAGTGTGTTTTCTCTTAGTGCCTTTTCTCTTCTAGTTATGCATATACTGAAAATATGTTCGTTTTCTTAACACACTCTTTGGAGAATATATTGTTTAGTCATTGAGTCTGTACAACTGATTACACAATTTAGATTTGTTTTAAGCAGTCATAACCACTGCATTACCTTCAGAAACAAACCTATTTGGAAAAGGCAGCTCGAGTAAGATGAAGTAATGAGAAAACATGTTTTATAGCAGTCAGTGAGTGTGCTGCAATCCATGTTCCGTAGAGCAGAGCTGCTGCTGGCTGGAGGCACCTGGGTCTGAGGAGCACCTGGAGCTGAGCCCCTGCTCCACTCTTCACAAGGAGTGGTACACCTTGTGCTGTGCTGCCTCTGGGATCACTCCTCACACACCTTATTTTACATCAGGGTAGGCAAAAAGTATTATAGGCAAAAGTTATTGCTACGAGGAAGGAAAGATCACACCTTGCAGAGGGCACCTGGAGGAGGGTGCAGTGCATGTTCATCTCTCTCCTCTTTACTTTGCAAGTGTTGGGACAAATTCTTTTTACAGTTTACATTAGAGGAGAGGTGATTTATTTAGGAAGAAAGGCAATGTTGCTGGTAGTCAGGAAACCAGTGTTTTTCCTAGATTTGCAGGGTGACATTTAGCAATTAAACTTGTCTTTTCCTTTCTAAATGTAGAATAACAGAGAATAATAGCCTGTGAGGTGTGAAACCTGAAATGCTGAAATGATGGGGGATACATAAGATAGGAATGCTTGGCACAAGGTACCCAGGACTTCTGTGGTTGTGGAGAGGTGGGCTTATGGCCTCATATCTTCCTGGTGTGGCTAGTTCTGGAAAGGGCTGGAAGTTTTATGAAAGCGAAGGTCAAGTTCTGCAAATATAAGCATATTGAGTTTAAGCCATATTTCTGGAAGCAGCAGCTATGTGAGTGATTTATGAGACCTTTAATGGAATATATGGTGCCATTCTGTTTTAAGACAGTGCTCAGGTAGACCAACAGCAGCACTATCGTGATGATGATAGAAATAAATAACAACAAAAAAGCAAATGTCCTGATGTCTGGTTGAAAATGGATAGAAAAATAATTTATGTATACAACTAAAGCAAAATTTTATTTTAATTTCTTGCATTACTGGAAATAAGTTAGCAAGATTTTATTGTTGCTATTATTATTCTTTCTAAGTGCATCGAGAATGTTGGTATTTTAAGTCTGGGCATTTGTCTGCTTTGTTGGTCAGGTCACTTACAATGAATAACAGTCTCCTGCTCAAAGGTTACTATTTTGATATTGAAAATATGTAATAAATGGATGAAAAAAAGAAAAGGACAGAGAGGAAGAAAGGGAGGATGAGGTAATGTTTACATGGGATGCATTTGTTATAGTCAGTTGGCAGCATTAGTAGATAGGCAGAGTTTTATTTGTTGCTTTGCTCAAACTGTAACATGAGTCAAATTACTTTTGTAGGAGCTGTGCAGTGGTTTCAGGGTCTTGCAGAAGTACCAGCTTGCTGATGGACTATTTTATAAGCAAGTTCTATAATAAAATTTATTTTAGCAATGTGGGTGTTTTTGGTTTGGGGTTTTTTTTAATGTAATGTCTTCTCCTTGTCCCCTAACATGTTTGAGATGAAGGCAAAGATTTTTGTGCCCAATGTGAATATGTCTGTATAACAGAATGAACTGCTCCATGGTCAGTATTACCTTCTGATGAAAATGGAATGTAATCATGTCCTTTGGGGAAAAGAAGCAGATTGATTTAGAGCAGTGGGTCATGGCATGTCCTGCATATTCATACTGTCTAGACCATATATTGCTATCAGCAAATACAGTGAGCTACAAATGAAATTATCCTACAATATTATGACCTACATTGTACCTGCAAGAAGCTACAACATATCTGGATCCTGTGAGTGAGTGTTCTCTGACAAATGTTGCCTTCTATATAAAATGTGCAGTGTGAGTTTCCTTTGTTGCCTAACCCATTCTTTTAGGGTTGTCAAAGATAATTCACTTTTAAATCATCCCCCCAAAAACATTCCTTAAAGCACATTGCTTTCCTCTGGTATTAAACTGTCCATACTTTCTCTGGAAGTAATTTTCCTGAAATACTTTGCATTGTGAAAGTAACTCTATAAATTATTGTCACATCTTTTCATTGTAATAATCTACTACTAAGCGTGTTTATGGGGAAATGTTTTAGTGGCTTTATTTCTGTGTGATGATGGTTTATGGAGTTCATCATCCATGCAGGGACAGTCCTGGGGGGGTGGAAGGTTGTACACTTCTGGCTTTGCTGGGAGGTGGTGAAAGGAAGTGTCACAGCCTGAAGCAGCCACCACAGGAGCTCTCTTGGGCCATGTGCTTGATGGGATGCCTGTTGCAGCTGAATTATGTTTTAATTTTAACAGTGGGTGACTTAACAGCTTTGAAGTAAATAACTGGGTTTGATTTACAGTCTCAGCAGATTTATAAGAAGATTTGGAATGTGCAGCTAAAAAAAAAAAAGACTGTTATAGCTATGTACCTCTATAAATCTGTCTACATTGTTCAGCACGTACACGGGCTGCTGGGACCCCATTACAAGTGTGCAATCACTGGGCAATGTGTTTGAAACTCAGTAATGCAGAAATTAGGAATGTTATGGTTTTCAACTATTCTTACTTACTTCTGACACGAGACTGATGTCAGAAAACTCACTCTCTATAAAAATCTTAACAATCAGGATTAGAAGATAGGGCCATTCACAAGGCTCTTATTTAATTGTTTCACACTTCTTCCTTGCTCGTTTAATCCGTTGACATCACAGCCAGCTCTGTGACACAGGACCCAGTAACAGAAAGGGTCTTTCATCTTTCTCATTTCAGAAACTTGATGCATTTTATGATGGTAGAATCATTCTATAAAATAAGTAAATATGCTAAGGAATTTGGGACCAGGTAAAATTCCTGGGAAAGACACAAGCACACCTGGGGTCCACCGTCATCACATTTCCTCTGAATGCTCTGTAAAGGAATTTGTTAGAAGGGGAAGACATGACTTTTGTTGTTGTTGTTGTTGATGTTGTTGTTATTACTTTTCTGTAGTTCCCAGGATTCCCAAAGAGAGGAGGAAGCTTATTGTTAAACCCACATTTTCACATTTCTCTCTCAGTACCTGCTCAATATCCAACCTCAGCCAATGTAGAATAATAAAATCACAGAATGGTTTGGGTTGAAAGACATTGAAGATCATCTCACCTCTGTGCCTGCTGAATCTCTGAGTGACTGGACAGACCATGTATCTGAGAGACTGGGTGTCTTTGTGAGCTATCAGGGTGCTTTCATTAAGTATTCATAATATTTAGATTCTTCTTATATTTTTGAAAATTCTTTAGCTTGGGGAATCTGCTATTGTCTCAATGTTCACATTTTTAAGATTTTAATGCAATATAATATTCTGTGGAGTTGAAAGAAAGCCAATGATATTTTTGTCAGTAACAAAATTTATTGTAATTTAAATTATTTTACTCAGCAAAAAAAAAGGAAAAGCTTCTTTTTTTTTTCTTTTGAGGAACTTGAGGTCTAGATCCTTTAAAGTGCTTATTTAAATTTAGTATATTTTAGGTTCTCCATTATACTTCTAACAAAGAGTATCTGTAAAGGCTGATTGAATTCAGAGGAATCAGATATTTGAGGATGAGTCATTTGAAAAAGATGGATGGATAGATACTTTTCATTTGATTTTTCATTTTTCAACTTCTGTAATAATCACTCCGGACATGGCTGTTAAAAGTTTAGACACCAGTGTGTCTCACTTACTGAATAGTGACATCTTTAATAAAAATCATATTTTGTAAGTGGCGTTGCAGACAGAATTATGGCAAATTGCTGGCAGTAGAAAGGACACAGGAAAATCCATTCCAGCTTCACTTTCCCAAGCCACAGTGTCAGCATAAGTTTGTCTGGGCTGCTAATTAGGAGCTTTGCTTTCAGAAGTGAGGCACAGCAAATGCAGTGATGCTGCAAAGTTTCACAGATGTGTTTTAACACTATTTGCCTGCTCTCACCATCTCTGGCTATTGTACAAAAAGAAAGGCTTGCTGCTCCTTGTCTTGTTCAAATCTTGCCTTTCTACTCAGTGGAGGTAAAAATTCTATCCCCAAGTTTCT
Source organism: Atrichornis clamosus (assembly GCA_013400975.1). Classification (NCBI taxonomy): domain Eukaryota; kingdom Metazoa; phylum Chordata; class Aves; order Passeriformes; family Menuridae; genus Atrichornis; species Atrichornis clamosus. The sequence continues at coordinate 111,421 of WBMZ01007959.1, read as the reverse complement.
GTTTTTCTTAGCAATAAAATTTGTTTGTTCCTTTACAAATATATAATTTAAATTTTTTTAAATAATTAAATAATAAATTAAAGTAACTAAGTCTGACCATGCCAGTTTGGACATTACATTCCTTCAGAAGAGATATATGGGTTATGGAGGGAGAAGTAGGAAATCAAAATAATTCTTCCTTTAAGGTCAATTTTTTTAAACAAAAGCAAAAGAACAAAGAAACAACAACAAAACCCAGCACTTTTGTGTCAAAAATAAAGATTGTTTTAAGGGTTTTCAAATATATAATACAAATATATGTTAATGTGGGGAAAATGCAAACAGGAAATTAATAGTGATTTATACATACACAGGTGAGGCAGTCCTCATTGTAGTCATGTCCAGAAAAAGGAAAAAAATTAATATGTAAGGCAGTAGATGCTAAGGGGTTTTTTCCCCTTAAAATAGTGATAAATTGTCTATCTCTTTCATTATTGACAAGAAGCATACGGAGAGTTCAATGAGCATTTTTAATTATATTTAATCCAAAATCATTCTCCAGTTCACTCAGAACTTTCTCAAGAATACTCTAAGAACTCATGAGTTGCACTGAGTAGTGCTTAGATCAGTTCTCACATTAAAAATAAGGAATGTTTATACTGAAGAGTATAACAGGAAAAAGATTGCTAATTTTTGTTTCTACATTTGGGAAAAAAATGAAATCTGTTAATATAATACTGATTTTAATAGGCAGTGCATGTGCAGAACCCTTGATTACAACAATAATATAAATGCAAGAACATATCACTGCTTTTCCCTCTCTTCTGCTGTCTGAAGTCTTGATTTGAAATGGAAATAAATGTAGTAATCCATATAGTACAAGATATATGTTTGAAAATCAAAGTGAAAGAAGACAGTCATTCTATTTTTCTCTGATTTTCATAAACTGTGCTTTGGCCATAAGACATATATTTCCAGTACCCTTTGAAGATTTAGCCACCCTCATATGAAATTATTATTTTCTCTAAAGGTCTAATAATATCTGTGTGTTTAAAAGAAATAGGAAAATTTCACTTCCAGAGACACTTTTGCTAGTGCCCACAGCCTACATAATGTCATTAAATAGAGCAGAATTTAACCTATATGCTGTCTTAACTATTCTTTATGAAGTTCTTAAGAGGAAATCCTAGTTTTTAGAAAGTAATAAAGGAAGGATGATGACATTTGGCAGAAATGCTCCAAGAAAACTGTTATTAATAGGAATTTATAGGACAAACCCTCAAAACTATATAGGAGATTGCTCAGAATAAATATGTGTGTTTTCGAGGGGAAACATTTCTTTTTAGAGACTTCTGAAACTGTGTGAGTGAAAGAAAAAAAGATTAATTGCTTTAAAGATGTGAGTGGATGAGACATCTGCACATAGTGGGGTTTCTGTATGAATCCAGAAATAGGCATGAAATGAATTCAGTAACTTCTTGAGTACAAGAAGTCATATATATTTTAAAAGTCCCCAGTGCAACCACAACCTTATCTCTGTGGTTTACAGTGCATGCAACTCGTGTGATAACTGGAGAGCCATTCACAGCAACTTAATGCAGGGCTGCAACCAAACCATGGAGATTAAAATGGAATTCATAAAACCCGTTATCTGCTAACCCAGTGGATTTCTCATGTAGAATATAATTTGCTGGGGGAGTGGACTTGGACAATCCTTTATAAACTTCTCTTGGGAGAAGGTGGATGTGTCCAGTGCACTGCAGAGGGCGTGGAACAGAGACAAACCCCAAACCAGATCAGTGGTACCTACAATAGACAGAAGTGCTCAGTGGCCAGGTTAATGATCAGGCGACAGTGATGTGCTGCCACAGAAGGTCTGTTTCTGAGGGAAGAGTTCTTGGCATAGTAGGACATCTCTCTGGACGTCTGTTCTTCAGAAGAAGAACATTAATGTGAATTAATGTGTTGGTTTCTTTCTGGAAACTCCATGATTAGGTCTTGAAAGATGGCATGCTCTGGAATGAACAGCTTTAGAAGGAGTGCAGCTGTAAAGAGCCCAAATCTCAAACAGCCCGTGCTGCTGGGACCTCCATGCCCTTCCCGAGGCATCCTGCTGGGGAAGGGAAATTGGGTAAATAAGTGTTAAGAGCTACCAGTGCTCTTTGACACAAAGGTTATGGTGTGGTATTGCTTTTGGATGTCTCACTTTCCCTGCATTTCTGGGAATAGTTACAGTTTTAACTATCTGATGCAAATGATTATCCCTAATATGGCCCTGAATTAATTATTCTTGGTTTTCCTAAAAACATCCAACCTCTTTGGTGCAATTTCTTGTGATATGTTACTGAAAACCTGAGGAAAGGACAGGGCAAACATTTTATAACTGTAAGCATTGTTATGTTAACAAATCCAATAACCTGTGTGTAATGTGCCGTTCACATATATATCACATTTATCTAAAAATAGGTACATTCTCACACACCGAGGAGAAAACCATACCCTCCTCCAACAGGCTGTTACTTAACCTTGTCCCTTTTCATCCACTTCCCAACGTACAGCAATCTTCTAGAGCTCTCATTGCAGGAATTTAATTACTAGTTTTATTTCTACAAATGTTTGAAATTGAATCCCTTTCGTACCCTTTGTCCCGTATAAATGATATTTTCTGAAATGCTTCTATTACATAGGAGCTTATCTGCAATTTTCAAAAATCCCACTGAATCAGTAAGCCATAAATTTTTCACTCCATGAATCCAGCTCCAGAAAATGGTAAGCAGACACATCGAAAATGCTTTAACAATTACTGATTTCCAGAGCCACAGAGTTTTCTTCTGGCATATTTTCTTGGAAAAGGAAAAAGAAAAAGTGTTTCCTCCCTGTTGTATAAAGTATATCAGTGCTCACATGGCATCAGACACTGGCCTCCTCTGGAGTTTATACTGGGCTAAATGGAGCATTCCTTTATTCTGGCTCAGCAGATCTTTGTAATAGGACCTGCCAGGCAGAATATTCACTTTGAATTAAAAGGGAGATGAGTAGTGGAAGGGCAGGAATCGGAGAGACAAAAGACAGCAGTGAACTGTGTAATGGGGTGGCTGAATTGCAATACAGTTGATATTCCTGGTATTTCATTGAGTAAATCTTGCTAAAGTTACCTGCCCTTTGAAGGACAACAAATGAGTCTCTGTGTCCACGTGAGTACATGACCCATAAACCCTCAGTTACCCTCGAAAACTCAGTGACTACAATTTTTGCTCAATCAAGTTTACTTTATATTCTCCAATGCAGTGTGTACGTGATGGTGGCAACAGTTTTGTATTGGAGTCTGGAAATCAAACCTAAAAATTCTACATCCGAAGGGTGTTAAACATGCAGACAGATGAAAGTTAAAAAAAAAAAAAAAGAAAAAAAAAGCTATGTGAAATGATATTTTATCACATCTGGCTTCTGTCATCATGATAGAATCTCACCTTATTCTAGCAGTATTTTGAAAACATTGTAATAAATGTTGGTTTTTTTAAATGAAAAACTCATTAATATAGAACATTGAAAACATTTTCGAGGAAGTATTGTTCTATTAATTGTTATTCTTAATTTAATAATAACTTATTTTGTCTTATAGAGTGGCATCAATACAGTACTGTCAACAAGAATAGGAAAAAAATAAATCTTAATTAAATGAAATGGGTAAAGTTATGTTCTTTGCATTTCTTTATATTTTTGCTTACTGTAACAGTAAGATGGTGTATGGACAGTGGACTTAAAAGAAAAATGCAGAATTTGTAAAGTGATTACAAAAAGTGGTTCCAGGATTCCACAAGGAAAAGAACTGACTGAACAGTTGTGTTAGGGGCCTGTGAAACTGCCACAAGATCCTGAGTAGGAAAACTTGGTTGTTAATAAATGTCCTTATATAAGTGTGACACAGTTACTTCAATGCTACTTTTTGTGGCAATTATCAGAAATCTGGCAGTGTCCAGATAACCCAGAACTACAAGAAAAAATAATTTAAATGAATAAATACACCTGCATCTGCTAGTACATACAGTGATTTTAGACATAAATATCTCCCCACAGGTTTGTTTTGTTGGTTTTTTTTTTTTTTTTTATTTCCATGAAGTTTTTATGATCTGCTTTTAGTCCCCCTCAAATCTAAACAACAGACTCTTTTAACCTATACCCATGTGAGCTCCAAACAAATGTGTATCTTTCACACCACTGAAGTTGCAATCAGATGTTTGTACTTGGAAGGGAAAAATTCTCTCCAACCACTATTTGTGTATTGAGAATTGGAACCCTTATTAGATACCATATAATACATGTAAAGCAGCTGGAGCTCTCTAAGTGAGTACAGCATCTGCTGGCAGAGCAGCAAGCAGTCACTTATTTGGATGGCAATTGCACTGCTGAGCTTCTTTCTCTTTCTTTTTTTCTTTTTTTTTTTTTTTCCCCTTGGCAGATGTACAGCAGGTAGCAATCGACTGGATCACGGGAAATTTTTACTTTGTGGATCACGTCAGTGACAGGATCTTCGTTTGCAACCGGAACGGATCAGTGTGTGTTACCCTCATCGAGCTGGATCTCAACAACCCCAAGGCCATAGCTGTTGATCCAACATCAGGGTAAGGTTATTTATTTGCACATGGGTTTCTTTTACGTGAGGCACACTTGGCTGTGACCGCACATCACGTATCTGTTTCATGCAGGTGTTTTTAAAGCTACTTTTCTTTGCTGTACTGAGTTACTTGCATAGTTGCTGTAATAAAATAGCAATGTATAATTGACCTGGAACAAATAGTTAACTATGTTAATTGCAATATTAATTGCAACATGTGCCTTGTAACTTCTCAAAACGGAATTGAAACTGAAAAATCAATTTTATCCCTACTTGTCATAAGATTTGCTTTTGTTTCTACATAGAGTGTGTGGAAAAGGAATATTTGAAGGATTTTTATGCTATATCCCCTCATTTGCAGGGATATTGGAAATGGGTTTAACAAGTTTATTTACACAAAATAAGTGGAAGAATTTTTACTGTGCTTCAGAGGGTCAGCTATAATGGTAAAATTACATTGTATTTGCTTTTCCTGTTTCATAGATAGCTACTTTCAGTGCCACTTGGGAATAAAGCCTTGCTCAAAATGCAGGGTACTAAATGTCTTCCATTCTATAACACTCGCCAGCTCTGAAAAGTTTTCAAGCAATAATGATGTAAAAGCATAACTAAATAGGAATAGGATCAAGTTAACTTAAAAATTAAATTTTAGTGAGGATTTTTGAACGGGGATATTATCTCGGGTTTATTACTCAGTAAGTAGTTCAGACCTGATGGAATGTGTCCTAAACTGCCATAAGCCCCTTCTCAATAAATACAAAAATATTTACTGTAGAACAGCTTGTCATCCATATGTGGACTTTTGTCAGTCTTTATTTAAAGCCTGACCGAATATTAAGATGCATTATCACAATGACTTAAATTCTGACAGGAACAGCTTGCATGTAAAGTTTACAAAGAAGTTTGATAATGTAATTCTTGAGTAGAGCTGTATTCCTCTCTGCAGCAGATGGTAAGCTTGTCTCGATCTGACTGCAGAGTTGTTTTAAAAGAAAAATAAAAATTCACGTAGAAATTGATTTTCTGCAAGTTCTGATCTGAAAGGACTTGAAGCTTTCAAATTTGCTGACAGCAGCCTTTTTTCTATACATTTGCTTTCATATTCCTTGCTGGATTTACTAGATGAATCCAAAGCTTGTCATTAGCTAATCTTATCTGTCAGGGATGTAAGAACTGCTCCCAAGGTTTTCGTTCTGCAAGGAGTGGTGGAACAGAAAATGAGAGTTTCCCTCAGTTGTTATCTGCTGGTTACCAACCATTCTTACTCAGAGAGTCGCCTTTTCAGTGCCCTGTGCAAGGTGAATAGTGTCTATTTTAGGTAGATGTAAGTGCTGGCCCATGGGAAAGGCCAGAAGTGATTATGATAATTTACAGTGTGATTCTTATTAAGCAATATCTATTTATTTTGTGGTGAAAACTCTGAATGGAAAATTTTATCAGAATATATGTTTTGCAGTTGCAGTTATTTCATTACTGTTTTTAGTGGCAGTTTTATTAATTATCTGTCATATGCTGTTTTGCTAATTGGATAGCTAACATATATTTTAACTGCTAAACCCCAACTTATTTATAGTTCTGCTAGTTTGTGACTGGCTTTTGATATAGTGTGCAAGCAGAAAATCAAAAAGCACTCTGGTTATTTAAAAGCTTTCTGGTCCTTTCTCTTGGTCTTTTGGTCCTTTTTTGGTTTTTTCTTCTTTACTCTTTGGCCCTGATAGCAGTTGAGACTTATTTTGATGTCAAAATATTAGCATGGTATTTTATTAGCATGGTTTATTTTATTTAAAAAAATAACAAAAACATCCATACTAAAAGCACATTGCAAGTTGAGCACTGAATGAACAGGTTGCTGCTGGCACAGAGGAGACCATTTCCTATGCTAAGAAATTCAGAGTGTGATCACAAACCTTTATGTCTGTGATAAACTTCCTGTAGTAGCACAGGGTCAAGCCCTGCTATTCTTCCGTGTTCACGTCTGTGTGTTTTGAGTTCAGTTGTGTCGTGAACCAGAAATTCTGCTTTTATCCATGAAACAACCAAGGCACGGTGGAAAATTTGCTCATTCCAAATGGTTCCCCTCGCTGCACTCAAGAATATATTTTCTGAGTGTGGTTAATTTTCCATCTCTGTGCCTGCAAGTTTGGTTAGAAGTTTAGTGGTGATGGTTTTATATTTTCTCCTGTGAGCTTACAATGGAGCTCAAGCTGCTAAGCTTCTTTCATATCACACAGGGAATGAAAGCACTTTTGTTGTTCTTCTAAAACTGAGCTTGAAATTGAGAGAAGAAAGATTCTGCTATTCATACAGCTCTCGAAGAAGCAAGTTTGTTATGTTTCTAATCCAAGTATGTTACTTTGGCAGTATTTCAGAACTTTATCAATCTGAACTGTGTTTGATGTTTTGATTATTCCAGACTAGTTCTAATGGACACCCATCAGAAAAATACCTCTCTCCCCGTGTGAACTGGTAACTTACCCAGTTAGAGGTTTAGGAGTGCTGATACTCATCTGTTACACCAAGTAATTTTCATCTAGGAGTAGCACCGTGTGAGTATCAGACCTGTGCTAAGGAGAGCACTGCCAGGGGTAAAGGATGTACCTCCACTGATCCCTGGGACTACTCCAGAGCCCAGACTTGGCAGTGAAACATGGCTTGAAGGAAGAGCTGGGACAAGCATAGCACAAAATAAAGTGGCAATTGGAAACAGAGGAGGAGAATAAATTCTTTTGCAATAATTTATTATCTATCCAATGCCTTTGAAGGAAGATGTTTGACTCCATATGCCTGCAGTTCGTAGTTTTGATAAATTTTAATGCAGGACTTCTTTTCTTCAGTGGTCAAGACACAGAAGTGATTACTTTTGCTGGTCCATGAAATTGGTGTCAAATTGATGATGGTGCTGCTGACTGTCAACATGAAACAAATATCAGCTGTGTTGGAATGAGTTTATCTCTAGCTAAGATCCTCAGTATAGCCCTGCTGTACTCGTGGGGAAGGGGTTTTAAAGTATTCCAGCAAGTATTCCATTGGCATATTCATGAGACTTTGATCACTGGATACTGGAGATAGGGGAGGTAACACATTTAAAACTCACAAGAGGATAGATCAGATTTAGGTTCTCTCCCAGCTCTGCCACAACCAGCTAAATGCCTATACACAAAGCATTTTATTTTTTTTTATGGCTCTGCATCTCCTTGTATTTAATAGGAAGCATAAAATGCATGTTGTTCAAGCTGTGTGGTATTTGAATGCATTCAGGAACATTAGGAATTAATATTGTAGAATAATATAACTGGGTACATCTTCATATTTATCCTGTAAATATGTCTACTTAATTGCCTCCAGTGTTCAAGGTAAAATGTTTTCTTCCACTGCACCACAATGGCCACGTAGGATGTATGGCAACATTTCACACAGGAAAAATGCCTTGGAGTAGGGGAATACTGCAGTTCCCTCCCAGCAGGAGCACTTCAGTCCTGATCATGCTGCTTAGACATCTGACATGCGTGGAGTAATATAAATACCAGGGTGTCTTAATTTCTCCTCATACCCATTCTCCGATTTCTTTGGGAATGCCAGAAAATGGGGAAAGGCAGGAGTAGTGGATAAGGCTGCAGCCTCAGGGATACTCCAGGTTCCAGAAATGTGCAGCTTGTACCGATGGCTCTGGTGCTCTCTGGGATGCCAGTCATTACTTTCTACTCTATTTCCCAGGCTTCGGGAGAAAGAAGAACTTTAATGAAAATGTTTGAAATGTGGAGGGTGTTGATCTGGCATCTGCTGACAAAACTGCTCCAAACATAAGGAGATGTGTGGATGAAGGTGACATAGGTGACATTACAAAGAGGATGTGCAGAGCAAAGCTGGAGTGTGGAAGGATGTGTGGAGCAGAGTGAGGAAATGGCTTAGACACCTCCTACATGAACTTCCATAAAATCATCACAGCATTTCAGAATGGTTTGGTTTAGAATGGACTTTAAAACTCACCTCATTCCACCCCCTGCCATGGGCAGGGACACCTTCCACTATCCCAGGTTGCTCCAAGCCCCGTCCAACCTGGCCTTGGACACTTCCAGGGATGGGGCAGTCACAGCTTCTCTGGGCAACCTGTGCCAGGGCCTCACCACCCTCATATGGAAGAATTTCTTCCCAATATCCCATCTGACCCTGGAGGGGATGCACAATTACAGGCTGAAGTCACTGAAAGTTGCGACTGCCATTTAAAAGTTGTGTTAAGAACAAAGGAAAGAAAAGACTTACTGCTAAAAAGATTTGTAAAGGGAACAAGCTCACATTTTAATACTGCAACAGTGTGTGTCATGTAAATATTTGAATAAATCTTTTAATCGGCTTTTCCTTCTGCTGTGGTGTAGAAATACAAAAAACCCCAGAGCCTCTGCTTCTTTCTTTCACACAACATTTGTAAATGCATACAAGAAGGGATTGTGTTATGATGATGTTTGAAGAACAACAACTATTAATGTGTTATAGTGTTATGTACCATTTCTTGGTAATGTTAGTAAATCAGGGGAAAAAAAGCAAACAAATGCACAACAGGAAAAAAAAATTCTGTTGCATTTTAATTCTGTAGTAGCAATCAGCTGATACCTCTGTGATTCACGAAGAGGAACAAGGGAAACAAGTGAAGCATTAACAGCTGAAGTTTTCCACTTCATTGTCTAAGAAATGTGTTCTAAGGAAAAAATATAAAAATATGAATTTGTGGACTTCCTCTTTGATTTAAGCACAGATTTTTCTGTGGTTCAAATCAAAGCCGCAGTGTGAAAATAATAATGATAATTAAAAATGCATAACATCATTTTCTGAAACACAGTAGGGAAATTTGCCTCAGTCTAAAATTTCAGAAGATAGGAGAAAGAAAGTGGTAAGACAAAAAAATTCAGTCTTCTGTATAGCAACAGAGTTGGACAGCAGCTTTAAAATGCCATATTTGAGAGATCTCAAAGAAAAATCCTAAGAAACAGTTAATTCTAGCTTTTAAAGTTTTTTAATTTTAGTTTTAAATTTATTCTACTCTTGAAATCTGGTAAGAGGAGGAAGTTGAGTGTTGGTCATGTGAACCCTGTTGTCATCCAGGAAGACTGGATGCTGTTGCAAAGGTTTTTACTCTGTGTGATTATCCTCATGGGATGTTTGCTTTTACTGGTCAGATCAAAATGCAGTGTAAGGTGCTCTGAGCAGTTTGCACTGAAAAGCCAAGGGGAGGGGAAAAGTTTTGCAATTCATTAAATGGAAGAGTTTTCCTGATTAGAGAGCCATGCACAGGAGATTGTGCCAGGGGCATGGAAAAGCCATCCCAGAGGATGGAACACAGCTCTTAATAAGTCAAAGAGATTGAAGATTTAAATAGAAAGAGTTTTGGGCTGACCTGTTTGGCATCATGGGTAGATGTGTAAGCCGCAAGAGCTCTCCTACTTGGTGGCATCTTAGACAAAATATGGGGAAAATCCCTGATGGAATGTTTGATGGGATGGAACCCAAGGCTAACCCTGAAATCCTGTACTACTAAATCCACAATGGCCAGCAAAGAGCAAGTCAGGTGGTGAAGGGGTGGAGAGGCCTTTCAGAATCAACTTTATTGAAAGTAATTGTATTTTTCTTCTCTTTCTGTCTTTCAAAAAAATCAAGTCATAAATGCACTTTGTATTAGACACAATGAACAGAGTTTGCATTCACCTGATACTTGGCTGGAGTTAGGCATGATCCAAGGCAAAGAGATGGGTAACAAAAGGCACTTGCAGAGCAAAGCAGAGCCCTGGGCTGCACTGGGAGGCATTTGGACTTTCTGAGAGAGTTCCCTCTGCATGGAGAGGGTGGGAGAGAGGGAGCTGCTCTGTGAGTCAAAGTGCTGGGTGGCACTGAGCCCTTTGGCACTGAGCCAGCGCACTTCAACATCTTGTACCTCAGTGGGACTATTCAAAGTATCCCTATTTTAAATATCGAGGTTTTTTTTTTTTTTTTTTTTAATTGTAAATGATTTTATTTAAATTGTGTCTCCCCTTCAGCCTGAGTAGCGAAGGGTCCCCCTGTCTGGGGTTGGGAAGGACGAGGCCTTTTGCCTCAGACCTGCTCTGAGGCAGTGGCTGGACACAGCTCCTGATACCTGAGGGATTGCTCTCGTAGGCAGAGGGAAAGAAAAAAGTCCCCAACCTGACCTGGCAGAATGCCCTGACACACTGATAACTGGCAATTGGATTTTGAGTGATTTCTTGAACTAGTAAAAGGGAGAAAAAGAATTTGGTATCAATGAGGAGATGAAGTTTCTTACAAGGGAGGAAGAGTAGAAATTCAAAAACCGGGGGAGGTCAAACCATATACTTTTCTTTATTTACTTCATTGTTATTTAGACAGGGGCGAGTATTTCAGGATAAAAATCAAACATCTGCACTTATTGTCTGCTGCCTGTTTTATTCTCTTTTTAGTCTCTTGTCTCTGAGCTTTTATAGCAGCTACTAGTCTTGGGAAAGATCTCTGAGTCTTAAAACTTTTTTTTTTCCCCCTCTTAGATTAGTCACCATATTCTGCTGATCAAAGAGGAGAGTTATAATCATTAAAGCTCACTTTTAAACAGCAAAATCATTAGTAGTTTAATAACATGCCATTATTAAAAGAGCTCAGTTCCTTTTCTTGTCACAAAGATTTTTCAAAGAGCTGTAAGATACATATAAGACCCACTCACTTCTAGAAAGTTTTAAAGATGACCTGAAAAAGAATCTTCTTCATTAAAAAAAAGAAACCACCAAAAAACTCCAAAAACTTTGTAGTAACTAATCATAATATGAAAGTTTTCATTAAGAATTCAGATTTTGTTGCTCATCCTCCCCCTCCACAACCTCTTTCAGGCTGTGAACAGTTGGAGATGGTATAACAGTGGAGTCAAAACAAGATGAGAGAAGAAAAGATACTTAAACAGACAAAAAAAACCCCTTTTAAAATGATGCTTTGCTTTGTTATTATCCCTTTAGCTCAAATGCTTGCTAAAGAATTACGAAAAAAGAATTTTTGTCTGATCTCAAGTTTTAGAAAATTGCTTCCAGTTCTGTGCTATTCCAGCTTTTAATTTTAATTGTTGTAACTAAACTGAGGCATAAAACTTTGTCACCTTTACATTTCTCCCTGGATCTTATCTGCCTTGAAACTCCAGTTTGAGTGCAGCAGCACAGGTCTGCTCACCAGGAAACCTTGTGGCTGCTGCTCTTGATAAGAAAAAGGAACAAAGGGTAATGTCATCTGCTCTCTTCCCCAAAATATGATACGGTTTTGCATTCACGTGCAAGCAGAAAATAGAAAAAATGATTGTGCTTTTCTCCAATAAACTAATAAATAAATAAAATTTGGTTTATGAACATGGAAAGCTATAAGCTTGTAGGAAAAAGCCAGCTAATTCAGTTGAAAAGTATTCAAAGTCACTGACAAAACTGAAGGAATTAAAATATTGAGCACATGACATAACCACATTAAAAAGGACCTTGTTAACAGTGTCAGGTCATTGGTTTAGATCAAAGTGACAACTATAATCAAAACAATAAAAACTGAACAGGTTTGGTACATGCATATTCTCAAGAAATTATGTGAGTGTGTTGCTGTTGTACCTACCTTTTCATTAATCAAATATTACTGAAATTAAAAATGGATGACTATAATTAGTATCTAATCTCCTGTATATACTTGAAGGTGGAGTGTATTTGGTGCCCAAAACAAGTTGCATTTACAGAAAAAAACAGGTGCTAATAGCAATCATAAAGGATGTGACCATAATCCTTTGTGTGAGAGCTGGCAAAGTGAGCACTGGCAGTGTTATTAGGATAGTTCAGAACTGCTGTTCTGAGATGTGGTATTATGCCAATACTGCCTGGAGAATACAAAGCTAACTAGAGTAGTACTGATGCAGCTTGGACTAAAGGAAGCCTTTTTTCTTATGCAGCATGTGCCCAGTAATGGATTTAATATTTTGCTGCTGGTGGGAACAATACTGGAGTAGTGTCAATAACTGTGGAAAAAACTCAGTTGGAATACAAAAACATTGATGAAATCACAAGATAGCTGTGGTTTGTGGAAAAAAAAACCCAACCAACAACAAAAAATAAAATAGCTTGTTAGTCAGTAAAACTTTTTTTTCACTTATCAAAAGTTTGGTCGAGAGGACCATGAAAGCAGCATCGTGCCTCTCTCAATGGGCTCAGGTGCTCCTGAATCCACCTGAAGGACTTACCAGTCAAACTGCAGCATCTTCACTACCCAAACCTGCTGTCCCTGGTGCTTTTGGTTCCTAAACATCGGGATTGTCTCACCAAACCGGGCTGAACACGAGCAGCAACAGCGCCGATAAAACTCCGTGAGCTGGATTGCCTGGGGCAATTCACAGCTGATCCAACACATGTCCTCCCACTTGAGCTTTACACTCTCTCTGTGTAATTGGTGTAGTTACTCTTCTGCCTGTCCTCAGATCCCTCTCCTTCAGTCCTCAGCTAATTAAGCTTCTGCTCAAAATGCTCATCTTTTACTGAAATTGCTGTGGATCTATCAATTAGAGTTTGTTTTTTTCTGAAGGAGATTCAGGAAATGGACACGTTATTCTCCCTGGAATTGAGGTCTTGAAGTACTTTTTAATTTTTTTTTTTCAATAACTGAGATGTCCAGGCAAAAGCTACATGATTTAAATCACCCTATCAGTGATTTTCTTCAAGTTGAAAGCAATTAAGCTAGAGGGAATTGAGGCCACTTTGTTTCTGAATAAGAATACAAATGGGAGTTTAAGGCTCCATAATGCACGGACATTATGTTCATGTCCGTTTGAAGTCTCCTTTTATTTTTTTCTTTTATTACCTGATTGTCTTATTATCTAACCAGCTTCTGTAAGGTCATTTATATTGAAGACAGATTCTAATATGAATTAGAGCACTGCATGAGTGGAAGAGCAGAGCTGAAAATAAAACTGTTCAGGACCCGTCTTTTAAGAGGTACTTGTATTATTCTGGACTTAAAAATGTGTGTATGCATATATAGATTTTGGGAGAGATTTTTAATGTTTTTCTCTAAAATGAACAAAATGAAAATAGGGACAAAAAGCTCATGTTTAACACAGATAGTGTATTATGATGTTATAAAGTTTTCCAAATCTGTTTTCCTAGTGATGCCCACATATTTCTTGTAGTTTTTTAACTGAGTCTTAGTATTGCAGTAGTGCAAAATTGTGTAAACCTTGAATTTTCTAGTAAGCTCTTGTCATGCCAATCTTTTCCTGCTTCCCACAAGATAAATAACCTCCTGTGTACATGCTATGTTTGAAGTATAAAAGCACTAAATCAATAGAATATTCTGAGTTGGAAGGGACCCAAAAGGATCATTGAGTCCATTACTCTTGTTCTGGATTAACCACAACCACCCAGACTAACAAAAATGATGAATTCAGTCAATTCAGTTAATTCATCAGCAATATGATGATATCATCCTGATGGAACTGCTGTTCTCTCAGGGCTGATTACATGGATATTTATTTTTTGATATTGATTTTGCAATTTGTTTCTTTTTCCCTTGTGGTTTTTTGCATGGCAGTGCCCTGGTGCTGTGCTCAGTAGTGTGAACGTGCCTTGCTGGAGCTCAGCTGCAATGTGACCCTTTTTGGTTGAAGACAGAGAAAAGCTGGAGTAAATCCAGAGATATTCATAAGAAAGAAAAGGTGTAAAAAACTCATAGCCTGTGTAAAACTTGCAGGAATTGTGGTAATCTATTCTAGAAGAGAGAAGGTGGAGAAAATCCATACTAATTCCTATAAAAGACTGGTAAAATAGCACGGTGGATTATAATTCTTGTCAAAGAAAGGACAGGAAAAAGGATTTTGATACCAAGATTTTCATATGGAACACCTGCAACAGCTCCTATCACACACAAACACGTGCACATGCACACAAAAACTTGTTCCAACTTTGCAGTTGCCCTCAGTCTTAGTGTTTCCAAGGAACAGAATTTAGGAGTTTGGGCAGTGTCCAGAGCGGCACTTGAAAACATGTTTACCTTGAATCAATGGGTAATTAACTCACTGAAGATGCAGACTTTTAGCTTAGAGAAGTCTAGAAAAAAGCCATCAAGGAAAAAAAATAGTCTCATTGATTCTGCTTCCGCTTGGTTTAGATCATTTTTATTCATTAGGATTTGACAGCAAATCTACAAACCCCAACGCAAAATACTCAGGGATTTATATTTAACAGATTTTAAATGAGAACACTGTATTAATAGTAGGATATTTGAAACTCACTGCCTTTTATAGTGAGGTATTGCCACTTGCAGTCTTACAGCTTTGTAAGTTTTGCAAACACAGAGTTTTGCTTACAGACTTGTCCAGACACAGGAATTGCACAGCACCACCTCTTGGCTGATCTCATCCAGCAGAAGGGAAATACACTGTACTTTCTGCTGGCACAGCTGCTCTGGCTGAGCATAAGGAGAGGAGAACAAGCAAACTGCATTCCCAACAGGGATTACACTGACTTCAGCAGAAAATCAGACCTCTAACCAAAATATTTAAATTGGAACAGAAATCGGTTGACTACACCAAGCCAAGATCTTGTTTGGATTCCTGAGTATTTGACATGGTTTACTGATGTGAAAATGTTACATCTTCTGAAAGTTCAAGGATTTGTTTGTTTCTTTGTTTTTATGTATGAATCTCCTCGTTAAACTACTGTTCTGTTATTTGTCACATAGAGTTTTCTGAATGTAGTAATATTTTAGGAGATCATAATACGTTAGTGTATGCAGCTCTCATTTCAAAAAAATTATATATATTCTAACATTTTAAAAAGCTAAATCTTAATATTGGAATTTAAATGCAACTTTCAATATACTGGCAGCTTTATTTTGAAAGATTTGAATGCCCACAGGTCATACCCAATTCAGGGAACAGCCAAGACTGTTCAGTTGTTTACGTGAGGCTACTTACATAAAACTTGTGTGTGCCTGTGTATGATGGCCAAGATTTTAGGAGATGATTCCTGTCTTTTGCTGGTGACTCATTTTAGCCTAACGTTCTATAAGACACGACTGCTTATGTTTTTTATAATGTTTGAATAGCCAGCATGAGCCACCTGTGTCCTCAGGCAGAAGTTTTGGCTGTGTTCAACTGTCTGTGATTTGGAATAAGTCTTTGAAACTATAATATCTCAGTGTCAAAGGCAGAATCAGGCTTTCCAGTATCACGCTTAAGCTGAGCAGTCATAATTACTGGGTAGGCTTGAAATTCTGGTTTAAATTCTGTGGGAGATTCACTTCATTTAAGCTTGGGAGGATTCTGTGCAGAAGAAATCATTAATATCTGGGAAGCAGTAGGAGGCAGAGGTGTGAACACTGGTAAGTGCCTGTTTGGAAATGAGCGGCTTTGCATTCAGAGCAGGATTTGAGCAAAATGCGTCTCTGTCGAGGGGCGCGAGGCATCACTTTGTGTCAGAAAGCAACAGTCACTCCTCAGAGCACGAGGCAGGGTGTTTTGAAATGATAACAAGCATGGATGTAACCAAAGAGTTTTGATTGCTCATATCATGGGATGATTTGAGACAACACAGGAATTGTAATACTTGCTAACATTTGAAGGTTTGGATTTGCACTTGTAACGCTTTTTATGCGCGCTTTTATTTTTGTTTTGTTCTTATTTATCTGAAAGCCTGGAGATAACTTACACAGATCCACACCTGCTCTACCTTTTCCAGTTTATATGGAAAAAGAGTAGAGATTAGAGCTAGAGGTTGAGAGGTCACGTATTTTATTGTGTTCTTTGAAGGCAGAACAAACGAGCCTGCAACGTTCCACAAGGAGGTTTTGTCTAAGTTTTATAATTCATACTATTCAGAGAGGAGATTCCGTGAACTAAATGTTCTTTGCCTTTGACAACTTAAGATTTTTGTCTTTAACTATGCTGTGAGCTGACTTGAAGAACATTTTATTCCCCTCTTTTTGTAGTGACTTTTTAGCTACTTCAAAGCAGTAACAGATACTCCTTTTAACCTAGACTGAGGAAAGTCACTTCTTGCAACTTTTTGTTTTTTCAGATATTCCCCACCAACACCTCCTTCATTCAAAATTCTGATTATTTACTTGCTACACTTTATATGGTCTCCGTTTGGTCTCCATTTTCCTGGAAAGCTGAGTGAAGTAGGAAAATTAGTCTGTTTCCTGTTGTAAACGCTTCAGTGTAATACTTGCTATTTTTGTGGACTTTATCCTTAACACTGTGATAGGACTGACTTGGGTCTAGATTGTGGGTCAGGTGTTACCTTGGTAAAAGTGATTTAATAATTTTGATTTCCCTCTTCCTGTTACATTTTTTCTGCTCCTGTTCCTTCTGTGCCCTTCCAGCTGTCACTCCCAGCTGCCACTCCCTCACCTTTTAGATCTTTCCTGAAGTACTCTTGCTGATCTAGGTGCTCCCTATCTTGTGTCTGTGTAGATGATTCACTAATCATTGAAAAGGGTCGGGGGATTTTGCACAGGGGGAGTCTTTGGGTTGGCTCAGCTTCTGTTGAAATTAAAATGTGCACACAGCTGTTCCTAAACACCCTACTCAACTGCATCCTATTTCACCTGGAGCAGTGGGATGTCTAATTCTCTTCTCCACATTGTTTGTCATCCCTTACTTTTTGGTGCTGATTTTCAAAGCAAGATGTGTCCTATGTTCTGTTGCACATTGTTCATTATTCTAAAAGATTTTCTGATTCCCAGCAGAACTTCAGAAAATTATTTCTACAGTGTTTCCACTTCCATTTTTTAAAGTGACACTGGAAGGCAGAGAGAGGCACAGCTGCCAGCGTGGGGAGAGGGTAAACTCCTGCCTGTCATCACCTAAAATGTTACATGACTTAGAGAAGGGCAAGGTTGGCAGCAATTGCCTATCAGCACGATAATGTGTGAGCTGGCTTTTGACCTTTCTGTAAAATGGAAAAAAAAAAAAAAAAACCCAAACAAAAGGATAAGAGTGTTTTAGTAGGAGTACAGATACTGAGAGATGGAATGCAAAAGCTTTCTGACAAGAGATTTATTACTCTGAATATCCACACACAGACCACAGGACTGGATAAGGATATTCATCTCTTTCATCTCATGTACTCCTTAGAGACATGGCTGTATGATTTGCTTTCCTCCTGCCAGTTAGTACCAGGAAATATTGCTTGACTAAACTCCATTAACAGTTTTCAGAAACACTAGCCTCAGAAATATTTCCATTTAGTCTATAGCTTGTTCATCAAGCCTGTGTTCATCTGTCCATGCAGGCCATAAAGTTCTGCAGTGAACATCTAGCTGTGGTTGACATCCTTGGCCAGTTACAAGGCGTGAGCAGTAGCACATCCACCAGCGAGAGCTCAGTGCTTGCTGACACTGCAGCTTTCACCAGATGGGGCCCTCGGTGCCTCCTGTGCCCCACGGCGCTTTCTGGGCCCTGTCAGATGGTGCTTTTGCTTTCTGTGAGATTGCTATTGCTAAATGTTTTGGGGTTTTTATTGCCCAAAGACCAATGGGCTATGTCCCCTTGAAGGCATCAGCTTTAGCAGACGAAGGCAGCAGGTGATGCTGCAGATGAAATGTTAATATTTGAATGTAAAGTTTTGCTTGCGTTCCAGGATAGCAAGAGTACAATTAAAAATGGTAACGGTGATCATGTCCTTGCTGCAGGCACTCACAGGCAAGCTCCAGTCATCTCTCACAATGTGCTGCTCTTAATTATGCTTTTCTTCATTTCATTGTAAAACTATGCTCAGTTGTCAACATCACTTTTAATATGGAGTGGATGCATGCTGTGTTTGGTTTAAGACATATTATCTAGCCCTAACAAACTCATTATTTAATAGGGTTGCAGGAGGGTGTAAGAAGTCAGAGCCTAAAGTGCCACAGCTGTGTTCAAGTCACTGCTGTCAGGGCAGTGGTTTTGTGGGGCAAACATTGTCATGGAGACCAGGAAAATGGCCTTGTGGACAGTGTTGTGTTTTGGCTGCCTGAATTTATGCATATCTCACACCTCAGTGGGCAGTTAGCAGCCTGCTCCATTTCTGCAGCAACCTTTAGGCTCCTGCAAAGTAGAGCTCTGAATTCCAGAAATCCAGGTACCCTTAGCACAAGCGAGGACAAACTGGGATTTCAGTTAGCTGACGGTTTTCTTTCTTTCTCGTTAGAGAAATACAATATTGATGTGTATATTGACACTTCTCTTCCTTTTGCCTCGGTGGACCCCAAACTCTGCTAGTTAAAAAATTGCACACAAACAAGTTTGTTCGTATTCATTCAAGTAAACACATGGAAAAAGGGGCTGTAGAACTGACAGCTATGCATAATAGGCTGCAGAAAGCAAACCAGAGAAACAACTGCAGCCAAAACTCCAGAAAATTCTGCTATGAGCCCCTGCAACTCATTGAGAATGTTACAGAAAAAATTGTTCCTGGATTTTAATGTTCCAAGTAGCACAACTAAACAAATACAACATGGATTATCCTCTAATATATTAAAAGACAAATATTTTATTGCAGAAAGATAAGGATTGAAATTCCAGGCAGAAATACAAACCTACTTGCTTACACATACAAAAGATAATACACCTCTGCAGCGGTTCAACATCTGTCCCTTGAAGGTAATGAGATAAACACATGACAAACAACATGTAAATATCTGACAATTAATAAACCTGGAATCATGGGGAGGGACACACAGAGCTGAAGTCAAGTTACTGGAGCTGGACTGCAGATAAGTGACAGCATAACACTCAAAAAATAACTCCAAAAATAGAAATGAGGTACAATCACAATAATTTTCCCTGAGTCAGGGCCTGGTCTGTGGGTTTTGTGTTTGTTGAATTGGCTTTTTCCCAGCCAGCTGCAGAAATTTTGGGATTGCATTTGAGGGTTTGAAAAGGGTGAATGGGAAAAGCAATCTCATACATAGACAGTTTTACCACACATAGATGAGATTTTGTAAGACCTGCCTTAGAGGTGTAGTTTTCCATTGGGAGAAAAAGAATTGCACCTACAAATAAACCCCTAGAGGTATTCCTAACACTGTTCTTTATAGAAACACACACTCCCCAATTCTCTTTGTATTTTCATTCTAATAAATCCTAGGCCTAGAATAGCATACAGTTTGATTGCAGTTTGTGTAACTCCTTTCTATTTATCAGTCTCACATTCAAATGCACCTTAAATGCTCAGCTGAATAAATACAATGCAGATTACTGCTTGATATATTAAATGCCAAATACTATCTTGCCAAAAGCCAAAAATCTATTTATGTTTTGGCTTGCCTCCATATTCACACATTCTGGGGCTTAATGATGGGTACTTTATTCTACCATTATATTTTTTTGCATAGGTGTTCCAGGGGAAAAGGGATTACGAAAAAAACGTGAACTTCACAGTTACAGAGTCTTCTCTATGATCAAGTTTAAATGGATGGGTTTTAATGTCTTGAGGCTGTTGCTTCTTTTTTTTAAATTTTGGATCACTTTGGAAAACTGTAGAAAAGAAAGTAACATTTAGTGCTTAAAATTAGTATGGACAGATGTGGAAAAGACAATGTGAAATGCCATGTTGTAGACAGGGCAGTGAAAATAATCTGAGGTCAGACAAGCAGCTACACTTGAAAATGCAAAAGGAGCAAATTGGGTGAGATGGGACAAAAGTATTTGTAGAATAGACAAGCTTATTTGTGGAAAGTGAAAGGAGAAAAAGGAATAAAAGGAACAAAGAGAAGAAACCTTCAGCATGAAGACCAATATTAGGTTGTTGCAGGCATGGAGAGGTATTAGAAAAAAAGAAAAGATGTGATCCTGCACATTCATATAAATTCCTGCAATTTGTGGGTTGTTCCCTGGGCACAGGTTGAGCTTTGATTTGCAGGAGTTCAGGTGAGCTGGCCGCAGTTTGAACCCAGGCTGTCTGCTTGGAGAAACCCCTCTGGGATGGCCAGTCAGCAGCTCCCCGAGTGCACAATTCCATGTCTTTGTGCTTTTTTACTTGGATTTTACTCGTTACCAGTAAAGTAGCACTGTAAAACCAGATAATGAAGTCCTACAGACCTCTTAGAATAAAAAATATGACAGGTAATAATAACCAGGGGCACCTGGGCTGTATTTTCTCCTCAGCGTGTGGTAGGTTTGAGAGCTCATATTAGGTTTGCCATGGATGAGAAAGATAATTTAGCCATTTTCTATCTGCAGAAGGAGAAATTGTATAGATAGAAGAGCCATGACAGCAGCTTTCCTATGTTTATGAAGTTGTAGGTTCTGTCTTGCTGTCAAGTAATTATGTGCAGTTATAAAATGTGCATGTATTCAATAATCCTAGGTAAGGTTTTCAGTCTTCCAAGCAGCTCAAAAGCAACTCTGATCCTACCTAAATGACATTTTTACTCAATGTCTTCCTAGATACAGTCACACAGACAGATTATATGCTCCTAAATGTGTGCCTATCTGAACCCCCAAAGGAAAATGAAAGGAATATATTTCTGTGGTGGGAAAATAACTACTCTAGTGCTGTGACACAAAGCTCCATTTGTTAACTGTCTAAGGTTGAATTACATTTCAATTTAAGTAACCTACTTTTGTTTAGGTAAGGAGAACATAGGAGCAATGAACGGGCCACTTCTCATAGAGCAGAATTAAACAAATTGTAGAAGCTTTGATTTTTCCTTACTCTTGGACGGGACCCAATTTTTTCTTGATGAGACAAATCCTACCTTTTCACATCTGGTGTCCTGCTGGTACTTTATTTTGCTGTTGTGATGCTGCAGAGAAACAGAGCTCCTCATTTGCAATTTGAAATCCACAGGTGTTGATAGGAAGCTTTTGCCACAGCAGTGTAGTATGGATTTCTATAAATGCCAAGAAAACCCTAAGATGAAGATTGCAGAATCTTTCTTTTCTGAGCAGTGATCATACAGGTTTTGGAGATGATACTGTTTTTCAGTATTAAGAGTAATGACTGTCACTGTCAGTGCCAAATCTCTGGGGAAAGATGTTTCGATTTGGGCTGGGAAAGATTGGGGAGACAAGAAATTGTGCTTAACACTTCTCAGTCACTACTTGTTTGCAACCAAAATGAATAAAATGAGAGCTGCCCCAGCCCTTTTTACATCAATACACCTGACTCCTGAAATCTAGTCAAATCATCATGGAACAGATATTTTCTGGGAAGCTGCACACAGGGAAGTGCCAGCCACTGTGAATTATGGAAGAGAAGGAAAGGTAAATTGGCTCCTAGGGTGTTCAGCAGCCCCTTTAGCTGGGGTAGTGTTGACACTTAGTCAAGCCCTAACAGTGTTCTGTGTGCAGTGCTGAGCTCGGCCTGGTGGTTTCCATATTTTTTTTTTTAAGCTCTCTGTGAAATCAAATAGTGCCATTTCAAACCCAGAACCATCAAGTCCAATCCATTGAAGTGCTGGACAGGCTCACACTGGGGTTGCTGAGCTAACCCTCAAACTGCGTGTTGTCAATGGCCTGTATTTTCTGCTTCCCCCATTTCCCTAGTCTGATTGTCAGGCAAACTGTTCTTCACATTTCAGGTTCTCTGAAGAGCTAGGTGTTTGTGGAAGGTACTTTGACAGGAATTATGCTATAAAAGCAGGGGACAAAAGGAGGTGCTGAAGTTTTGTCTGGGAGGTGAATCTAACTAACAGTTCTGATTTCCTACAGATACATATATTGTCTTGTCTGTGGCTATGAATTATTTTCCTAACTAGAAATTCTTGCAAAAATTTAGACATCTGAAAATTACTTCATTCATTTACTAGCAAAAAAACCCCAAAAGCCCCTAAAAAACCCTAGAAAATTTCCAGTGGAGAGTCCTCATTGTGGTGCTGCTGGATTTAGACACAGATTTAGAAGGTTGTTCCAGTTCTGGTTTATGGGATTTTTTAACTCCTATTTTCTGCTTCTAACACCATTCTCCCAGATAAATAAAGCAGAGGTCGTGCTACAGCTCTGTTGGCACCAGCAGTGTTTTGCAGGGCACTTGTCAGAGGTCACTGTGTGACCATGCCCTGCCCTCTGTAACTATTTGCACATGTGGTACAGTTTAAAGAAAAAAAAAAATCACACAGAGAATTAGTTATAAGATTTAAGTCTTCTCTAATTGTATTTTTAATCATAAGATTGGTGACATTTACCTTTCATTGTGTCATTTTATTTCTCATTTTGTGCTTCCAGCTAGTGTTCCCCAAACTCAGTACTGCTTCAAAATGCTTAATCAAATGAAAATGCTTATTTTCCATCACTGGATTTATAGCTACAGTCAGGATAGATTAAAAAAAAAAAAATTAAACAGCTTTGTGACAGCAATGAAGAAATATTTCAAGTCATTATATGCATTTTAAAATTCATTGTGTGTTTAAAATACAGTGAATTTATCTGTGTGCAACATGAGATCTTTTCAAGAATATGTAATTACTCTATATTGAATGCCAAACTCAAGATCTCAGAAACAAGCTGAATGAATTAAGCCCTTTATTTCCCAAATGGAGAAAACTGAGACTACTCAACCTTCATGCCTTCCAGTCAAGGGGCAGTGCTCTGAAACAGGGAGGTGAGGATAAATATCTAATTAAAGAACTAAGTGGTAGTGTGAAAAAATAGATGGATAGAAACACGTGGAAAAAGGTGGGAATTCAGCAAAAAAAAAAAAATTAGAATGAATCTTGTTTTACTGTGGTCATAGATATAAAGAAAGAATAATAAAAAATTTCAGTGTTTCTAAACGAAGCCTTGTGTAGGTGGAAAAATCTGTCTTTAATCCTACAAGTGTTCACTGCTGATGGGAAACTGTGGTACACCTGAGTATTTAGGTTGAAATAGTTATTGCAGTCAGCCATGTGAAAATGGTTTGGTGGTGGAACCCACAGAGGGAATGTGCATCTTCCTCTCCTGGCAAGTGCACATCCTTGAAAACTGAACTGTGGATTCTACATGCAAAAAACAACGGGATCTCAGCAAAAATTAAAAAAAAAAAAGGACCTGTGAATACAACACTGTTGAGTTGCGAAATGTTAGTCCCTTGAAGAGAATCTTTTGTACAGAAATATGTCTGGGAAATTTCTCAGAGAAACCGGTGAAACCAAAGAGCATACATCGCTGTGGTGACAAAATTCAGCATCTTGCCTTAATTACGGCAGCTGCCATTGTGGCTCTGGGGTATTTTCTGTGGCAGAGGCCTAAAACCTTTACCAGCAAAGTAGAGGAGGTTTTCATTAAACCTTACCAAAATGGAGTTATCAAGTTTTCCATGCATGTGTTCAGAAGGCAGAACAGAGCACTTCTTTTCCGTTTGTAAATTTTTGAGGCGTGCCACGGCCACACAGAGTCCTCCTCTGCTTCTGTAGCACATCAGATTAATTTTGCATGAGCCAAATGATGCTATTTTGAGGTTTGATACTCAATAGAGTTATGCATTATTTTATGCCAGTGCAGGACTTGGGAAATGAAAGCAAATATTTGCTGTACGTGGCAAACAAGGTGATGCCGATACATCTCTGTCACTTGGTGATGTGTTTAAGCTCTAGGCACGCTGCCTGCTCAGTGCTTAGCAAAGACCCAGCTACAAACAGATGGATAAAGCACACGTGTAAGAGCTAAAAAAACACTGATTTTTCTTCCTGTTTTTATACTTGTCAGTTTTGTGATCTCACTGGTCTGCACTTCAACCTCCCCACCTCTAAAAATACCATCCTGTTGCTGAGTGCTTTGAGAGGAATGACAATTAATGAGTATTTGTTACAAATGACTGATTAGTGACGGGATTTTTATTAGGAAAACCTGAAAAGAGGCTTAATAAATACCATCCTTTTCAGTCCTTTTACCCTGTGATTTTCTTACCTTTCTTGGGTCACTGACTTTGTTACGTGACATTAGAGAATGCATTTGAAAAACAACTGCTAATAAAGCACATGTATATTCTGCTCTCATTGCTTCCATTTCTGTGCTTCAAACAGAATGTGTTCCCATTCAAAGTGAAACAAAGATTAATGAACATCTCACTAATGTCCAGTGATCTGTTATGAGCATGGAACAGCTTTATGTCCAATTATTTATGCCTGTAAAGAGCTGGTGTTTTCATAAATATGTGATGTAAGCGTGCAGTTTAAAAAAAATACTGAGCATTGATTTGAAACCACTTTTCTAGTTCTGAATATGAGAATAGATGGATATCCTTAACAGGTTAGGAAAACACAAAATAAGTCAAGCAGCACAGCCACTGCCCTTGAGAGCTACTCCCTTCAGTTTAGGCTATTCCTAAGTGTGAGGACAGCATTTTGCATAAGGAATAACCTGATATCCAGGATTTCCAGCTTCAAAACAGGTTGGACTTCTTTGGTTTCTTTGCAAAGAAAGTTTAATCATTTTTCTGTCTTAGTGTTTTAAAATTAGAGCTGATAGAGAAAACTTCTTCTGTCCTGCCAAAGATTTTCTCTTCTATATTGAGGTGAACCTGGGAACTTTCACAGTCACCGTGAAAGTGGAAACATCTTGGGAAAGCCATGGCCACAGGAGATTCTCATAGAACATCTGGTACTTCCAAGTTCAAGCATCTCCACTCCTCCAACACACCAGACAAGTGTTTAGCTACCAAATATTATCTTATTGAAGCTTTTTATCAATGTATAAATAAATAAGTTTGATTAGAGAAGAGATGGGAATCTTTTTGTCTCTCTCATGCCTTCTTTTATTGCTTTCGTTCTCTCTTCTGTTGAATTAGTAATAAAAAGCCAAAAAAAAAAACTTTAAAAGGAAATGTTGGTCTGCATTCTCTGATGCTGAAATAGGGATTTGAAGAACTCACCTAGTCAGCAACAGATTTATCCCAGCCAGGGGGATATCTAGTACACTCAGCTGCCCTTTTACCAGAAAATTTCATGTGATGCCAAAATCACTGCTTGATAAAACATTCAACCAAAACTCCTAATGCAGAGTAATGTAACCAATAAACAAAAGAAATGCCCTGCTGTCCCCCGTAAATACTTCTTTTTGATTGTTTTTGGGGTTTTTTTACCTTTGGAATTGTCCTTAGATTTTCAACTGTTATTTAGATACTGAGGGGAGTGCTGCTTTTTCAAAGACATATTCAATAGCACAATGCTCAGATGGCAATTTATTTCCTGTTTACAGCTGTCTGATGCTTGCAGATTAGATGTTCCAGCCTGGGTTTTGAGTGGCAGAGTTTTGGGAGCATGTGTTGAACACACCCTGACTTAATTGAGTTCAGCTCATAGCACAGCCTCAATTACGAGTTTAATTAAAAAGGAAAAAAAAATAGCAGAAAGGAAGGAGTTTTGCATTATAATTGAGTGGTGCTTCTGTGGATCCTAGTTCAGAGTGCTTAGGGTTCATCATAACCTGAAGGGTGTGTGGTGAGATCTTGTTTGAGTCTGACTTCACAGGGATGAGGACTAGATCTCAGTCATGCTAGGGACTAGGGAAGCAAGCAATCAGGATTTCCAAGAGCAACTACATCCCAGGGGTTTATCCCTTATAGTGCCCCAGGTTTCACAGGGATTTGGGCACCATCTGATCTGCTGTGCTGATTGTCACTGCTGCTGTGTCCCCATTATGCTTTGACAAGTCAGCACCTCCCTTGCCAGGTACCATCAAGGAGCAGGTTAAATCAAGCAGTTACTGGTTGCTGAACACAGGAACAGCTTTAAGGAATATCAAGTAGTATCTTTACTGCTCTTCAATTTTCCCACTTTCGGAATAAAAAGTGAAAAGACCAAGAAAAGATCTTTTAATAAGGTAAGAAAGGAAATAACTGTTGTGCAGCAGGTGGTGTCTTTTGTGTCCCAACCCAGGCTATCTTCTACCTCATCACAGAGAGCACCGAGGAATGTGATTATAAATAGAGTTGGAGATGGTAAGATTATTCACTGGGGGTATGTCAGAGGGGGACAATTATGTTGAAACAAAGTGAGGGGAAGAAAGCCCCAAGTTAATCTGTGCTCCCTTCACCTCAGGCTGATTAGAGTAAATTAACTGCTGTTGCAGGTAATATGCAAAGTAGATATTCATTATATTTCTGACATCAAAAATAGTAGCGTATAAAATATGTTTTGTTAATTATGCTTGTGGATTATTGCTTTTATTCTGTAAAACAAGCAAGCAGTCATCCCCTGCCCCCCTCCAAGTCCCACAAGGCCATTTGCTGATCCACTCTCCACTTATGTCAGTCTGTATCAATTTTGTTTTAAAATAAAGAAGTTAAGCCTTCCTGACAGGTAGGCACACTATGATATGCCTTCAGGATTGAAGGACTGTCTGCTGGAAAGGGAATCTTCTCCCCAAACGGTATCAGCTACTTTAATAAAAGCCATCTCCATCGATACCTCTTGGGCTGGCACGTGCAGCTCCCTTCCTTGTGGAGGCTCAGCTCCTCTCCTGCTGTCACTCAGCACAGGAGATATAATGTGCTCAGCATTTATATTGGGGTTTATATTGTTTCTCCTCCTCCTAAAATGAAAGAATTAGTTAATTAATAAAACTAATACATTGATCAGCTCCAAAATGCAACTGTACTCATTGCTGTGTGCCTGGTGGCCCAGAGACTGAGGGAGCAGTACTACTTCGAGCAAGGAAAAAGTGACTTAGTGAGCATTTCCATAACCAAAAGCCTGTGTGACTGAGTAGTGTGCATTATAAATATGTTAGAATTGCATTTTTCATATAGTTTTAATGTTATCAGCCATAACTCTCTTCTTTGGGTTCTAAAATTGTTTTAGACTTGATAATACAATTGGTGAGGTACTGTGGATGGTTCAGCTACCAATGCTTCAGCTCGTGCTGACATAATCTAACTGCTTTGCACGTTAGTAGAATCCTATACTTGGCCAGAAAAAGTATTTTATTTTATTTTTCCTGAAATTCTTTCTTCATTTTTTTTCTATGTTTGTAATTTTCAGAAATTGTCTTCCTATCTAATTCTGTGTGGGGTAGGTTGGTACCTGAAACATTATTTCAGAGATGGTCTATGCAGCCACCACTGGGGTGTACGAATTCCCCCCTTCTTCTCCTCGTTCTGCTTGGAGTCAGTGCTGCTAAAACATCTCTACATGTCTGCTGTTTCAGAAGAGGAATCAGGAAGTGGATTTGTGTGCTGGCTTCACAGTTGCTTGAGGAATTCCTGACCGGAGTTGTTAATCCAGGAGCGGGCTCGTTGCGCATTGCGGAGGAAGACGTGGGGTGAGGGGGTACCGGGTGTCCCGTTCCTCAGTGACAGGCACAGCCCCGTGAGTGGAGCAGGGCAGGAGGGAAAAGGAAGCGCTAAAGTGACCTTTATTTTGCTATTTTATTATGCACTAATGGTTTGTGACTTTTTGGAGTTCTTTCCGTGCTGAACGTGCTGTCGCACCAAGCTCTTATCCCCGGAGAACAAGCAGGAGTCTCACAGCTAACAGTGGCTGATTGATATAGATATGTAGATAGATAAATAGATAACCCAGTAATCCCCTGAAATAATATTTATTTTGTTGTTGCATAACTTGGTGACATTTTACCATGGCTGGTTGTTTTGTGGGTTCTTTAGGGGCAGACAGGGAGGTCTGTTTTTTATTTTATTTTTTTGTTTGTTTGTTTGATTTCAGCTAATCCCATCATCATTTCTGTAAACAAAGCATAATGTTGTGCTAAGACATTTTGCCAACTGCTTAAAAATATATATATAAATAGTGTGTGTTTGGAACAGAAGTAGATGTGCCTCTGGATCAGCTGACAGCCTCTTTAATCCCACAATTCCCAGGTTGCTTCTTGCAGCCTCTTATTGAATTCATTACTTATGTTCACAATTCTGTACAAGTGCAGCGAGTGTATTACAGATATGGCTTTTCTATCAAGCATTTTGTTATGCCAGCACAGGTTTTCATTGTTCTTTTCCAAAAACTTCATGTGGAAAATAGTGGCAGGTAACTCAGTAAATAAGGGTTATTAGAATGATCCACTCAAATGAAATGGGAAATTTCAAACCAATAACTGAAATAAATAAATAAATAAATATATAATATAA
>WBMZ01007959.1:0-82759 GCA_013400975.1 Atrichornis clamosus | reverse complement strand
ACTGAAATAAATAAATAAATATATATATAATATAATTACTATAATATGTATATTTATCACTTCGAACAGCAAAATACAAAACCTCCATCAATTTTCTGTAACCCTCCCATCAGTATCTACTTATTATGACATACCACCACATACTGAAACTTTTTGTCTTTGTATTCTTTGTGTATTCATGTATTCTTCAGTAAATCTTTGAGGAAAAGTCTATGGAAACATTTGCTAACTCGAGCTGAAAGCAGAAACTCTTTTTGACGATTATTTATACAACTTGTCTGCCACAGTAGAAATGTATTAAGTAATGTGGCAGATCATCGATGGGCTCTCACTTGTGGAACCTTTGGAAGTCAAAATGGAAATACTTCTGTTGTTTATATATTTATGTTACGAATCAGCACTTGTTGGCTTTAAATCCTGCACGTATACTCAGTTTTCTAGCTGCTTCATATTAGTTCTAGTAATTAGGCACTAATTACTAGTGGTATTATAAATAAGTCTGCCTTCCCACTAGGCCTAGCTGCTGTAAATTAAAGGTTAAGAGATCAAGAATAGAGTAACAGCAGCAAAAACTCCAGAGCCTACTCCGTGGTGGAATAAAACCAATTTTGTTGTCACTTAACCTAAATTGAGTTCTGTTTTGTAACACCTTGAGAAAAAATATCATGAAGCTTTAAAGAGCCTTTGATCTCAGAAGAGATAAAATAATGCAAATACAGTACTTCCGACCCAATTCCAAATACTGCAATTCTGTATAAATCATGCTTTGCTTTTTCTTTCCACTTACTTGATAATTTGTTGTCTATGATTTTTGTTTCAGACAATACTTGGGGCTTGATTTTGTTGGGTTTTTATATAAATTTTACTCCCCAAGTACAATTTTGGGGAGAAAATGACGTTTAGTCGTCAGTTAATGTGGAAGCAGAACTGCCGATTTTTACTTATTGTCAAATTCTGAGGTGAGGCATGGAATAAAAAAATTCACTTGTTGCTGACCTTAGATTTAGGAATTTGTAGTGGGGAGATGACAAGCTCTGAGTCCTGCACAGTGATGTGCCATCACTGAGCCTGGCGAGGACCAGCAGTGTCCAAACCAAGCTCTCCAGCAGCAAATATCTGATCAGGAATTCAAGCTGTAGGATAAGTTCTAATATTCACTTCAGAGCTTATTATCTTATAAAAACCCCTCACAAACATTAAAGAACAGAGATTTCTAAACAGGAACGTTGAACTGCTGGATGAGAACCTTGTTTTTATTTCATTTTGTGCAGTTGCTATAGTTTAGGTAGATACATTTTTAATTGGTGAGCCCTGAATACCTTCTTGTTGCTCTTCACAACTGGTATCATCAAGTAGAAAGGAATAATTCCCTAACCTACAGTTTACTGCTTCATCCCAAAGGAACGCTGGCACTCAGATCAGTTCTGTCCATTGCTGCCAAGTGCAGGCTGTATATTTTCTGTTCTACACTGTGATAAACAGCCATTTGCACAGTTTAAAGCAGCTTAAGGATTTATTGTTAGTAGTGTTTGCTTGTGGAGATCAAATATTAGATGGTTCTGCTCCCCATTGAAGTAAGGTGAGATTATTAGCATGCATAAATTTGATTCAAAATATATTTTTGTACAAATTAGAATTGTATATATATTTAAAACATAAATTTAAAGTGTAATTTTTATCAAAATGGTTATTCTATAGCCTCGCCTGTTTCTTCATCCAAGATCATCTTCAGCTTTGATGTCATTGATTATATTAATGATTTAAATGGAACCTAAGAGCTTTGAGAGCTCAGGGGCACTGAGGAATGTACCAGCACAGTTCCTTTGCACAGCATTCCCAGTGCGACTTTTCCTAACTGCAGCAAAAGGAAAAGCTGAGATGAGAAAGTAAGAATAACCCAGCACAGAGCAGTAGTTCCCACAGCAAACCTGCCAGCTTCCAGCAGTGTACAAAACTGTGATTCTCAGAGTTTGAAACATCACTGCATTTAATTGCCACTGATATATTCTTCCGTGAATTTGCTGGACAGAAAAAAATCCCCATCCCTTCTGTTGACTGCTAACTCATCATGATTTTAAATCATCACTTTTTGTGGTCTGAAGCCTTTGGTATCTAAAGAGTCTAAATGTAATCCTCTCCTTTCTGCAGGTCTGCCTGTGAAGGAGCCCTGAGATTCCTAAAGCGTGCAAACTGTGGATTTTTGATTAATTTAATGTAATCCTATATAATGATGATTATTGTAGCATTTTCTGTATAAGATGGATGAGACAGGCTCTCAAATGCCAGCTGTTACTGACATTTAATGTGGTATAGGTCATCAAATACCAAGGTGGAAGAACTGGTTTAATTTATTTTTTCTCATTAATAATAATTTTTAAAGAAATTAATATTGCAAAAATGTTTCCTTTTTCCTTCCCTGTCACTAGATGGAAAAAGTTGGTTGACAGGAATCACATATTTGAAGGCAAAGCATTCTGTGTTGTGATCAATGCTGGTGGTGTAGAAAACATGTTCTAAATCTCTGACAAACTGAGTGGGTACATGTTTCGCATTCCGTGCTGCCAAACGGTCCATGCCACCATCATTCCTCAAACTGGGTTGAAAAGGCCATGTCTCAAATTCCAGGAAAGAAAAGCCGCTGGAGAAGTGAGCCTGTGTTGGGGAAGGGATGGCCTCCCGTGTTTTTAAACAAGGAGTTACTGCTGGTGCTGTCCCGATTTGCCCCGAGGCTGAACTTAGCTCCAGGACAAAAGTTAAACCCACCAAGCTCCACGCTGCTTTCCTGTTAGCCTGAAGTCCCTCAGGCTGCAGGTCCAGCGCATTTTCAGGGATCTTCTTTTTTTTCTACCTTTATTCCCCTACAATCACTGAACAATAAATGAAAGCTTCTTCCCTCCTCTCCCCCCACCAAAAAAATTTCTATTTGAAAAAGTAATTTTTAATATTGTCGTTTTCCAACTAAAGGAAAAGGTTATTTATTAAGTGAAAGAAGCAATAGGGTCTGACTGCACATAATAATACCTTGTGAAAATTAAATACCTTCAGGAGAAGTGCTGCATTTATTTTTTTCTGTGAAAGAGATTCAGTACAATACTAAGGAAATCTTTGAAAATAAGTGTATGAATATGTGTATTCTGCTATGTACATAAAAGAGTGCATGTAAAGAGTATAAAAGGTCAAGTGGAACCCTTTTGCTGCTCCAGAAATCATTCAAAGCAGAAGAATCAAAAATATCACATTAAAAATGCATATTTCTAGTTGAGTTTGAAGGATAACATGTCTATGTCAGACCCTGAGTTGCCAATGAAGAAAGAGAATTTTAATTTTCTGTGTCAACTTTTTATGGCAACTTATATGTCTGATATTCAGTGGAAATGAACCATCTGATCCTCAAAAATAATTACTCAGGATAATCTAAGAAATATATTCATCATCATGTTACAGATTTCAGTATATCTAACTTCAGTGTGTGCATGGTTTGGATGTAAACACACATTTCATAACTATATAAAAATCTGTTAAATAGGGGTGTCCCTGGTTTATATCTCCTATTTTTGCAAATTTATAAAGGCTTCATGGTAGTATTTGTATGTCACATTAAAAGTCTGCTTAAGTGGCGATATAAGCCCATGTTACATGGCATTTTGTTTTTAAAAATGAATTTTTTGCGTGGATCAGCACATCAATTTGTCACAGCTGGTTTGTGATACAAGGGGAATAATCAATGTTTCTTCATTTTTATTCTAATTGATGAGCTTGTAGTTACACATGGGGAAACGCACTTAGTCTGAAAGGACTCTAATTCCAGATTTCTGCATCTGATTTAAATCTGAATCCTTACGTGTTCAGATGAAGGGCAATAATCTGAGAAATAAATACAAATGTTAAGGGCCCTTAATGAATCCAGGAATATATCTGCAATGTACTTTCATTTCAAACTAACAGTTATTAAAACTTTGCATATAGTTATGAAAAAAATGTGACTGAGAAGGTAATATTGGATTTGCTTACTAAAATTTTATATTGGGAATAAATTGGCAAAATTCAGACTACATCCTTTTTTAATTACTTTGTGCACAAAATTACTCAAGGCAATTACATGATTTTAATGAAAAGATGTTGAATTTGATTTACACAGAATGCAGGTTAAGCAAGTATAAATTTGATATAAGCTAAGGGATGAAGTTTTTCAAGAGCACATCTCATTACTGTAGTCTTGCTGTTGATGAGAAAAAAAACCCAGACAACTGTTGTGAGGAGAATGAGTGTAAGCCAAACTTTCTTTACAATTTTATCCACAAGCAAAACCTATGAATTTAATTTCCCTGTGTGTTTGATTTATTGCTGTTATATTCCAGATGTTCACTTTTAAAAAAATCATGTACAGTCACAACAATTCATAAATGGAGCAAGAAAGAGAATTTGGGAAGGTTGGTAAGGGTTTACAACATATTTGCTCTGTATTGTGAAGCAGTACAGCTTGTGTGGGGAAATTGCAACTGTGACATCACAAGACGGAAAGGGAGCTGTACCCTTGCTATCCTACGTTTTTCCTGCAGGACACAGAGATAGTAGGTTAGTGCATTGGAGAGGCATCTCAGTCTCTCCCTGCAGAAAAACAAGGATATTTGGGTGGGAAAAGGAGGGGGCAAACACTTTAAAGGATTATTATGAACTTTAAACAAACCCCAACTTTATGTATATTGGATTGACATCCCTAAGACAAAAGAAAGTGAAGGCTTTTATACCCTCAGTAGTGGAAAGGACCAAATTTGAAAAGTAATATGCAGGATTTTGTTTTGAAAAGCTAAAACAATACTGGAATATAGTCATAACAATGTAATAACAACATCCCTGAGTTATCAAATTACAATAACTTTGTAACACCTCTGAAAATTCATATTTCTGTGTCTGAAAGGAAATTTTATTGGGGGGTCCTGTTAATGGCAAACCAATTTAGCTTTCTAACAGTCATTTTTTTATAGATGGATGATGGACAGTTTAAATAGAAACAAAAAAATCAGTATGACAACTTGTAGCTACTTCAGCAGTGAACCGGATTGGCTCTGTTTTTAATCCATCCCCAAATCCACAGCTACTTTCCCTGTTTGCTGCTCAGTCTGCCTCCCCGGTTGCTGCAAATAAGAAAACTTTTGTATGAATTGGTGATTTCCCTGTAAAGAGAAGTGTATTTCATTACAACTGTCCCCCAAAGGGTTGAGCTTTTGCTGATTCTGCCTCTCGCTGTGCAACAAGCAGTGAGTGGAGCTGGGCTCTGTGTGGTGAGAACGAGTTGTTTGCCTGGGTTTTACTTTTATCTGCAGCTCGACCCTGTGCTGCTTCCTGCGTGGCACTAAATCTGCATCTCTCTAGGGGAAGAAACCATTATTATTTTACTCACAGGCACTCATTGCTGGATTTCCAAAATGCTAGGAACATTTGGAACATATGTCCTCCTTTACACTGCAGAAATCACAGAGGAACTTTAATGGAATTTCACTCTGATGTAGCACAGAAACATCCACTCCATATTTCCTTCCAGTATCAGTTACGAAAAACAAAAAACAAAAACTAAAAAGGAAACTACTGAACCCAGAAATCAACCGAAACATCAACAGAGGGGAAAATGGCCCTGGATCATGCTATAAAGCATATTATTAATTAATTGTGATGTAGACTAAATCAAATAGCATTCATTTTGATTTAATGCAGTAGAAATCAGATACAGGACTGCATGGCAGTCCCTTTCTGGGAGTCCAGCAAGTAGATCACCTCATATCACAAGCTGTAAGAGAGCCCCATGGGGTGTTCTCACACAGTCCTTTTAATTAGGTGTTTTGATCACCTCCTTTGAAGAAGGCTCCTTGTTCACCACAGTCCCCCTAATTTTAGTTATCTTATTTGTCCAACAGAATATCAGGCTGGTGCCACTCAATGCCAGTGCTGTTCTCATTATGTTTTAAACCAATTAAATTGCACACCATTTCCATTAATTCCAATTCAGACCTTTTCCCTCACACCATAACCCATCTCCTAAACTAGAAAAGAACCTCTAACTTTTTGACACTTGCTCATTTTGCCAATATCAACTGAGTGTCTCTAGTAGCCTTCTGTGTTGAAAATGATCCTCTCAGTGTAATTTCTGAAAATTAAACCCTGTCCTTTCTACTCCTAGCTCCTGTTGAGGTATGCTAGAAATCATTTTACTGTATTCTAGTTAGGTCTTGTCCACAGCAGTAGCTTTGCCTAGGAAAGCATCCTTGTTCCTACATATACTTTACTAATTTGCCTCCTGTAATATCGCATTGCTGTTCACTCTGCTCCATGGACTGCCACGTTCTTTGTCATTCTTCCCTTCAAAATCTGCCCCGGCAATTCCCACCCTGTTAGGTTAATCTGGTAGATCTGTTAATTACTTCAGAAGAACCTTTCTTCTGGTTCCTTAGATGAAGTAGATGGTGCTGCCATTTAAATGTGTGTATATTATACTTTTCCTACAAAAATGAAGTAGTGCTTACACTAACACATCTTTTCCTCTGATAAGAGAAAATCAGAGGAAGAGAGAAGCAAACCCAGAGGAAAAAAAGTCGTATTTTTCCTGGCATTTGGCAGCTGACACAGGGTGGATCACACTGACAGCTGTGCAGAGGTAAATAAATAGGATGCCAAATCGTTCCTTCACAGAAAGGGTGGGGGGTGTAATTTGGCTACCTTTGTTTTGCTTCTCCACAGAAAGAGTTGAGGTTACCCTGCAAAAACAGGGTCCTCTTCCACGGGTCCACTGGAGGAGCACTTGAGTTTAAAAGCCAACCTGGGAATTAAAGGAGCAATAAGAAGTGGGAATAGACTGGCTTGTGAGTTATACGGGGAGCAGTTTAGACTCTTAGGCCTGGCAGTGGAATAGATGAGCTTCTGGACATGGTGTCAAGTGTACCTCTTCCCTGTTAGAAATGAGAGATAGCAGGGAAATAAAGAATAAAAAATAATAACAGTGTCACATGAATACACTCAGCTGTAAAGCACAGTTGTGTGTGAGGAAAAAATCAAAAACTCTTTCATTGTTTCACACAAGGCTGGTGGGGTTTTTTGCAAAAAGCTGCAGAACTGTGAATTTTTGCCCCCCCAAACTCCAATTGTGCTTTGCAGTGCTTGGCATCTTAAGTGCATTAGAAATTAGCAATTTTCAGTCATGCAAGTGCCCAAATGTAGATTTACAGGGAAAACATTTCTTTCTCAGCTAATTAAAGAGGTGGATTATGAACGAGGTGACTGAAAGCTTGGAAAACAAAAGGAAGTGACAAGAGACAAGTTGCTGGGCAAAACCAGAGATGATAAGGGGTTTAGCAGCTGAACTAAGACAGTAACTGTCTGAGTTTCTACTGAGGGCAGATGTCTCTGTCAGGAAAAAACAACAGGCCTGTTGAGGCCCTCCTTACATGTTTTTGAGGCTTGATATGAAGGAAAGGTGGATCTGTGACCACTGGTATGAGAGCAGGGACTGGGAAGTTCACTGTCACTTTTGTCTCATGACAACATTCTCTTCCTCTGGAATTAATTTTATTTGGTAACGTGATTTTATTGCTATTTTTAGCTAGTAGGTTTGTCAGTGAGGATATTTTCATATGTTAGAGAGTTGTCATTGCTCAGATGTGGAGGGAGCAGTCCCTGTGTGTCTATTCCTAGTTGGAACCAAACTCTCTGGAAGGCCTCCAGCCGTAACTTTTTAAGACTAAGTTGTCAGCCTAACAGTTGTTAGCTAAGGAGGGTGTGTGTAATAGCTGGTGAGAGGGTAAATCAGCAGTGAATAGAGCTGTGAGAGTAGCAAACGTCGCCCAGGGATGGCTGCATCTCCAGCTGATGCAGGGAAGTTGCAGTGCTGCTCTGCAGACACCGCTGAACTCCGCTCTGGAACAGCACGCCCAGTGCTGTGCTCGCTCGATAACTGACCTAAAATTGGAATAACTGCTCAGAAGGGCAGCAGAAAGAGCCCGTCTATGAGATGAAAAAGACTGCCTTTCCTTGCTTATCTCTAGCTGCTAGGAAGAGAGTGGAAGGATCTGATTGCCATCTAGAAACACCTCTGGAGGGGAAGACGGGTGAAAATAGCTGTTTGAGGCAAACAAGCGTGCTGCAGAAATCAGCCGGTGTAATTTAGCCTGTAAGAGATCATCATTTGTTATTAGATGTGGATTCCCAACTGCTTGGACGACAGTGAAACCGTTCTGGAAGAGTCAAAACAGCGAATTACTTTTATGAGTTTAAATGCCTGCAAAGCACCAGGACTTGATGAAGAACGTGGCCTCTTTTGTTCTTGATTACCTACCAGCAGAACACGGTGTCTGCACAGTGTCAAAGAGCTTGGAGAATATTCCGAATTTCCACGCATGAAGAAGTCTATAGCTTTCAAAAGATAACATGCCTTAATAAAATTCAGTTTAATGCCAAAATTTTTACTGTTATAGCAGGTTCAATTAGCATCCTCATTGGTAGTCTCAGGAAATAAGGGCTGTAATGAGCACAGCTCTCCCTGTCAGAGCCTGTCCCGCAAGGTCAGTACCAGTGCCCTGTGCTTGGGCTGTTCAGGGACATGAACACGTTCAGTTTTCCTCCTGAAATTGCTCTGTGAATGGATAAAAGATTTCATTGCCCTCTGCTGAAAATGGAGAGGCAAATCCAGCACCATTTGTGAGTAGAAAAATTAGCCTTGAGCTGAAATAAATACTAGCACAGTGCATCCTTGAGAGGTCCCAAGGCAGAGGAAATACAGTGTAATTGTGGGTCAACTTCATGTGTTAGAAATGCAATTCTGGTTTAAACCTTACTCTAAAAATCTCCATTAGTCTTTAAATACAGTATTGCTTTTCAAGATTACACAGTAAAGCGTTTAATTTTCTTAATTTAATTTTCAGAACACTTTGATCGTACAGCAGCAGTTAGGCAAATACTTTCTCGTTCTATCTTTTACCTCTTCATTTAATTATAAACTTTTATTGTTGTCAGTCTCCAGGAGAAGAACAATGATTTTTAGAATAAAAAGGATGTAATTTACACACGAAGTTATGCTAGCTTCCTAAGCACAAATGATGTTAATATAAGACAGATATTGAGAAAACAAAGAAATTACTCCCCATTTCAAAAAGCTGGAGCAGCCTCTTAAAATAGATACTCTTTACTGAATCTATTTGTTATTGACATACAAACATTTTATTTATTGTCTGATCTGAAAAGATAATCTCACTGTAGAAGGCAAATAATTATTTCTGACTTATATTTTAGTCTGTAGAAAAGGTAAATCATTGATAAGAAACACTGAAGAAACACTGAGCAATGGAGTCAGTCTGAAGTCAAACTTCAGGTGTTTGTAACTGCTGTGTGTATGGGTGTGTATTTATATGTGTGTGTGTGTTTATATATTTATGTATTTATATATACATGTGTGTTTGTGTGATTACAGCAAACCCATTTGGTTCTATGATTGCAAAATGAGCTTTATTTGAATTATTGAATCTGGAGATACACAGTTCCATTAAATAACCTAAATCAAATTCTCAGAAGCATAGATTGTAGACTAGAGTATGTGTAATGTTTTAACAACTTATTTTAAATGTATATAGGTGTTGGCCTTGTTATTCCTGATGAAATGAATACATACATAAATAAGTGTATATACTTCTATATGCACACATTTTTTGGCTGTTTTCATTCCAAATTACATTTTCTTTTCAGGTATGATTTTTACTTTGCACATATTCTGTACTATGGACATTTTGATTTATGTAGACCTGAATGTTAAGTGTGTGTTTTTAAATATATTCTGAAAGTACTGCTGGGATGCAGAATGACAATGAAGGACAAGACAAGAATTCAGAATTATTTTGATAAATAGAAATCCCTGTCAGGAATGGAGTTATCCCTCAGGAATGTTATAGGTAAAGTTTATTCTGCCTTATGGCCTGATGATGGACTACATGACCTTTCAAATTCTACTCCAACCCTATTTTATGATTCTGAGATCAATTCATTTTGGCATTTGACAGCTGCTGTAGATAGACTATAGATGATTCTAATGTCTTTACTTTTTTTAAAAGTTTTTTTTCTTTAATTTACATTTTTTTCACTTTAAGCATTTAACTACATCTAAAATGCATTCTTATTTGTTTGAAGACTGTAAAGATAAAGAATATGGGTTTAATTTGGCTGTTCAGCAAACATGTATTCTTTTCAACCTAAAAGTGGATTTCTCTGAGAGGTTACAAGGCTGTAAATTACTGCTCTTTAACATAAAGATATCTCAAGGTTTATATGCTGTTGATCCAAAGTTATTCCCATTAGTGGTAATAACTAGGAGATAATTCACTTCATTTGGATAATGAAATCCTGATTCTCAAAGTAGTTTTAGTAACAGTCAGCCTGGAATCAGATTATGCTTTACAGCATGTTAAAGTCATGGCAAGGTGGTCTTCAGCTTGCAAGTGTAATTTGTTCTCACAAATAGGTAATCTTGTTAAAATATTGTCAGGTTAATCAAAATTGATTTGCGTGTACTAAACCCAGTGAATGCTAATCAAGTACTGGGTTAGGAAGCTG
This sequence comes from Atrichornis clamosus, assembly GCA_013400975.1. Classification (NCBI taxonomy): domain Eukaryota; kingdom Metazoa; phylum Chordata; class Aves; order Passeriformes; family Menuridae; genus Atrichornis; species Atrichornis clamosus. Next base: position 72,172 of record WBMZ01007959.1, on the reverse strand, counting down.
TAGTAGCAATTTCAAGTCTTTGATAGTTTCCCATTATTCCTGGATGGAATGACTCCCTGGATTTGTGGAAGCATTTTAAAGCCTGAACACCCTTCCAAGGCTGGATACAAATGTGCTACAGACTAAAGCATCTCCTTTAGAAATAGGTTTTAAAAAACCTGACTGTGGGGATCACTGTACTTGCTGGACCTTATGTGCAGTGAACTGTTCTCCAGACCACTTGAGTGCTTTGTGGTTTTGACACTGTTATCTGTAACTGTCTTGCCATTTTTTACAAATAATGGTCAAAAATATATCTAAGATTGTAATTTAGAGTATTACATGGTGGATCTGTTGTGCAAGAAATGCATTTAGAACTTCTGTACATTACATTTGAAAGAGATTTCTGTGTAATTGTTAATTTGTTAGATGATATGGTGATTTTTAAAAAATAATTATATGATTATCAATATGGGGTATATGGGAAATTGAAATGACAAGGAACAAAAACTTCCTTTTCCCAGAGCCAGCAGGAGCTTTGCACTCTGCTCACACCCTTTAAAACTTACAACATCTTATTTTCTTTCAACAGAAAGCTTTTCTTTACAGACTACGGGAATGCTGCCAAGGTGGAGAGATGTGACATGGATGGAATGAACAGGACGTGGATAGTAGACTCGAAAATTGAACAGCCAACTGCTCTGGCACTAGACCTCATCAATAAATATGTGTACTGGCTTGACATATATCTGGAGACTGTGGAAGTTGTTGACTATCAAGGGAGAAAGAGGCAAACAATAACTAAAGGCAGACAAGTAGGTATTTATTTGCAAATTAGGGAGAAGTAACTATCAATAAATGAATGCATGTAATGCTAACAGCTGCAGGAGTTTCAGATTCTTTCCCCTTTTTAGTTCAAATGAGTTAGACATTAAAAGATCCGTCTGGTTTATCTGCAATTTAGCCCGTTTTGCAACTTATGGCTGTGTTTCCATGCAATGTCTCATTAACAATGCACCATGTAAGTCGCACTCCCCATTGTAAAAGCCTTAAGGAGGGAAAATATGGGGTGGAAAGGTGCTGGGAGATAAATCATTAATGACAAGATGTCCTTACCCTTTCAGGAAGGAGAGGCTATCAGGCACAATAATGTGAAAGAAACAAAATAGCAAAAGCTATTCACCCATTCCGACTAATCTGGATGTCCTTAAATCTTATTTTGTTGATGGCAATGATGCTTTTCACAGTTGATCCTGATGTTCAGAGTCATAAATACAAATGCTGAGACTGTGTGAGCCTTTGAGCAGGAATATTTCAATCCATTAGTGTCACTTCAGCCTGGAGAGTGGGGTAGTAGGGAGGACTTAAAGGAAGAGTCCCCTGGCAATTGTGAGTCTTACGTAAATCTAGGGAAAATCAACAAAGACCAAACTGTGCTGGTTGCCACTGGGACTCCCGGAGCTGGTGAGGACACCATTTTTACATCTGTTTCTGCCTGAGGTTAAACAGACAATGTAAAAACGTGCAAGCAGAATAAACATTTTACCTGTTTTGCTGCCATTCTTTGCTTCCAAGTAATCACTCTTTACCAAGAGACAACTTGTTAGCCTAATTGCTCTCTAAAAATAGGCAGAAAATGTAACAAAAACAGTGGCAATGATGGTTTGGCAAACTTTCTATTCTTTGCCAATCTATTCCCAGTCTTAGACCTCTTGTTCAGGAACAACAAGTCTTGAAACCTTTTTTTTTTTTTTGCAAGTAACGTTTTGGATGCTTAAAAAGCTAAAATCATTTTCAGAAGCAATTAATAAATACCTTTACATGCTGGTAACTGAGTTCTACTGGTGTTTTGGGGGATAAGCTTGTTTTTTCTCTTCTTGCTGAAATTTAGATGCAAAAGAGGATACTTTATCAAGTTCAAAGGGATTCTTTCTTCTCAAAAATAGCTAAAAAATCACGAGATCTGTGTCTTTCAGTATAGGTGAAAGGTATTAAGAAGTTTGACCTTTCAGTTTGTCACTGCTGTGACAAAAGGTACTGGTTGTCTTCCTACTCAAATGAAAAATTGGTAATTTCAGTAGGTTTTGTGCTTTACTTACCATGATCTAGAATGACTGTTTCTCCAGGTGACTCCTCTTTAGCCCAAGGAAACAGCAGACCAGAAAACTACTGGCAAGAATTTTTAGGGACTAAAATTTACTGTGTAAGGACAAGCATCTCAAAGGTGTGCTTTCCAAATGATACTGGCTTCTGTGACTGATAGCCTGGGTGACTTTCAAAGGACAAGCAAGGAAATTTTTTGCTTGTGCATAAGATTGATGGAAAGCTTGATGAGACGTGCAAAATACAACAAATTCAAAAATTAAATACAAATAATTAGGTCATTCTAAAATGTATTTTAAAAAAAGACCCATAGTTTTAGTAAAGAAAAGATCTCATGGAAGTTAAATTATAAAGATTTAAACTGAGTGGAAATGGAAATAGGGAAGAAAGGATTATAATTCAGGGGAGAGTTCTACAATTTGGTACAGATGCATCTATTTTCAAGTCTGTTTTCTTCTCCATCTTATTCTAATTGGATTGAATTTCTATTGGGTCTTAATCAAACACTTCAATTGATCCCAATTATTATTTCTTTTCCTGGGTAAAGACAGAGTACAATGGCAAGATTTGGCCAACTGTGGTGTAATTTCCAGGATGAACTGAAATACTTGATGCACAAGAGGGGTTTTTTGTTTGGGTTGGTTTTCAGTGATGTATGTCTGAATTTGTGAGTGAATGAGCTAAGTAAATACTTTGTGGTGAGTAATTTAATGATTAAAGTAATAAGATATTCAGCCTGTGAATATCTGAACATCTGCCAACAAATTCTCTTTAATTTGTTCAGCTCTCAAAATTGCCAGTGAGATATTTTACATTTTCTAAATCTATAAATCAAGTACAGTGTCTAAATTATTGAACACTTCGTGTTTGAGCTGTGATTGTATAACTAACTGCTATTAGGTAATTTTTAATCGATGTGCCTAGACACATCACAGATTAATACAATTTTGGAATTTACTTTTTGAGAAACAAGCAATAACATGTGGCCACTACCATATTAAAAGACATCAACACAAAAGGAACACCAGTATAGTTGACAGAATTTAGTTCTCATGTACTCAAGAAAATATTCAGCAGGTATGTCTTGCACTATTTGCCATGATTATAAAATAATTATAAAATTCAATTATAAAATAATTGAAAATGTGGATCAATTACACCTATAAACTGTGTTTTAAATTTCTAAGTTTACTATATTTATTAGTTAATGATAGTAATAGTTAATGTATCTTCATTACTATTAGTTAATACTAAAATAAATTGTTGCACTTAAAGTATGCAGGAGTTTTTAATTTCAAAAACAGAGAAACTGGGGAGTTTGGAGAGTAAATGAATTTGGATTGCTAAATAATTTGAATTTTTGACCTTTCTTTTACAAAACTTTTCTAATTATAAACTTCACACTACCAGAATGTGAACTGTACTTGTAGTGTGTTTTGTTTATTATTTACAAATATTTACTGACATATTCAGGAAACCTTTTGTGCAGTTTACCATGTACAATTCACTGTAATATTTGATGTTTACACCTCATAGATATGCCTAAAATATTGAGCTAAAATAATTATACCTTTTTTTTTTTTTCTTTTCCAGATTAGGCATCTTTGTGGATTGGCAGTATTTGAAAACTATTTATATACAGTTAATTCAGATAACCTAAGCATTTTACGAATAAACAGATACAATGGCACTGATGTCCAGGCTCTTGCTAGGCTGGACAATGCCAAAGAGATCCGTGTGTACCAGAAAATAACTCAAACAGCAGGTAAGGTCAAAATTCCTCTTTCTAGAAAACGTAAAACCAGATATTAAGTGGATTTGTGGTTAAAAAGGTTCTACCAGAAAAATGTGTCAGAAGATGGAATGAAAATTTGTCACTGTGGCACAACTCTCGGTTACTTCATCTGCCCAGTTTTCTGTGTGATTGTTGCCAGTTTTCTGGTGTCTCTAAGCTCCTAACTCAACTCTTTCCAGAGAATTCCATTTGGAGAACTGCCAGAGAGCCCCAGTCTGTACCTTGTGTGGCTCCACACACTCAACACCCTGAGAACTAACACCTTCAGAATTGTTGGATGTCCACACACTTGGTTCTCAGACCTCAGAGATTCTTGGTGTCTCGGGGCCTGCTTTTCAGACAGACCACAAACCTCCAGTGGGTTCCTGTCCTTGGGGCTGCCAGAAAAGCACGGAGGTGTGGGCAGCCAACCTCCTGAACTGCCAGCACAGCACCAGTGAGATGGGAAACTGCTGACAGGATTTCCTTGCTTTGTATAAATATCAGCTTTGCCGTCTGTGAAAGAAAGCTTCATTTTCTTCCAGAATGAAAAGATTTTTATGATCTCAGAATTTTTTTGTAAAATAGCAATTTCTGAGGTCCGTAGTCCTGTATGACTGTAATCTGTTCACATACTTTCTGTATGCAGAACAGAAGTGGATTTGTGGGTACTTTGTGCAAAGGTGGGAAGATCCAAAATGTTTACAGTGCTGCTTTATGAGAATTTTTTTATATGACTGATAACAATAAATCGCTGCTACGACTCTTAGACAGAAAAGCCAACATCAATTCTGGTGCTCAGAGTCAGTGTTACTAAACAAAATGATCTGCTTTTAGAGAAGTTTCTGAAGTGGGAACAAACTCTAAATTGATGTAGAGAGGGTGAACTAATTTTCGCCCTGGAGCTGAGGACATTGATTTGCAGATGTCAATGCCTGAAGGAGGCTGCAAAGACTCTTTCCTTGGTATAAGCATCCCTCTTGTACTCCTGAGGGAGTCGGAGAGGTTGAGTAGAGGAGAGACATGAGCACGCTGTAATCTTTTATTGCATCCTGTGATTACTACTTCTTTTGTTTTGAATGGATATGTTTGTTGCTTGTCAAGATTCTCTGTAAAGGCTGTCTCAGCTTGGTGGAGTTTCTGTGTTACCTTTAACCATATCGACCTTAAACCACTTCATTGCTTTTTTAAAGAAAAAAACAGCTAAAAAGCTTGAGGTAAAGGAGAAAGAACAGAAAAACTTTTTTTGAACTAAAATACTCTTTTTTGTTTTAAGACAGCTTAGTAAATGTAAGATAGCATGGTAGAGTTTGTTTTCTCAGCATATTGATTTAACAGTTTAAAAAAAAAATAGGTTGCTGATATAGAACTATGCATTTGAAAATGTGAAATCAAGGGAAAGGAATTCTTTGGCTTCTTCAGCTGGATTTATATCCAAACAGTATTATTTGTCTGAGTTGGGTATCATCTTGAAAAAACACCTTCCTTTGTAGTTATATTCTGGGGAAAGATTTATTGTGGCACAAATTCCCGTTTTTTTGGGGGTTTTTTTCTTTTCTTTTCTTTTTTTTCCTGTCTAAACTTTCTACATGCTGATGCCCATAATGGTCTTGCTTCAAATGGATCTGAGCCGTGCTGTTTTTCACTCGCCGTAGTCAGAAGCCACGCGTGTGAAGGGGACCCATATGGAATGCCAGGGGGATGTTCCCACATCTGCCTGCTCAGCAGCAGCTACAAAGCACGGACTTGTCGCTGCAGGACTGGCTTCATCCTGGGGAGTGATGGCAGGTCATGCAAAAGTATGTTATTGAAATCCAAGGGTCTGCCAGCCATGAATATTCCAGGGTATAGTTCTGGGTGTTCTTTAGCAAATCACATGGGCTGCTTTGGGGTAACATTTGTTTGCACCTTGTGCTTGATGCTTTGTTCATGTGCTCCTTTCATTGCCTTAAAATTATTTGATTTGGTTTAGTTCATGGAATTGACAGATTAAACCTGGGATGCTGTTCAAAGAATACTGAAAATTATCACGAGTTTTGCATTAATCATCCTTGCCCTTTATTTATATGCCACGCATTTTCACAGCACAGAGGTGCTGGAATGCTGGTTAATAGTTTCTCACATCCAATTTCCACCCCTACAATCAGCTCGTAACACAAAAGCAGAGCATTCATGTGAATGAGTCAAGATTTTCATCATAAAACTTTGTGAAAGCAAATGTGATTTGTGCAACTGTGGTTATCCCTATTACATGTACTCAATCTGTTGGCCACCTACAGCCAACAGGAGGGCACTGAAAATTTGGGGAAATGCCTGTTTTTGGCTGTTTCTTCAATCAAATGGTGTTGATCTAGTTCAGGTGAAAGACATGCAGTAAGATCCTGTGAAGGATGCTGGTAGATGGATGTATTTGACCTCAGTCAAACCTGATACAGCTTTCACTCACAATTCCATCAAAAAAACCCTGAGAGGCAGCAGGAAAAGAATAAAGAGAATTTTAAGAAGTATATTGATAGCATTAAACCTTGAAGGATATTTATAAGTATCTTTAAGGAAAAAAAGTCACTTTACTAAGCTTCAGTTATTTGTAATCAATGTCATTGATTAAATTTTAAAAATCTGAGAAACATGAAATATTGATATCCATATTTTTATCTCACTATGAAAGAACAATGCATGTTCATTTGTTGTATTCCTTTCAATTTGAAAGAAATTTACTGTAATCTTTTGTGTTGTTTTTTTCTGAGAAACTTTAGGTGGAAAAAGAAGTGTTTTGTATATGTTGAATTTTATGACATGTTAGATTTCATGATTACTTCAGTCGTGGTCCATATTACCCTGATAGATCCTAATGAATGGTAAAATTAAATGTCTATAGAGCTATATATGTCCACTTCACAGCAGATGCAAAGTTATTCTATGATCTATCACTGCTTTTTCAATGTGAACTTTTACACAAAAAAAACCAAATTAGATGTAAGCAGCTCACTGAAGTAATTTGTATTTTAAATAAGGTAATGTCATTAGCTAGATTTTTTTTTAATCTAGATACCTTCAGAATATACGAAAGTTTAATTTTTGGTATCAAGTAATCCTCCTGTTCCCCGCTAATTATGCCAGTTAATTAAACAGGGACGTTATTCACTGTGAAGAAGATTAGGCAGCATCAGTTGTTTATGTTTGTAATCTTTCTTTTGCAGGACCAAAGAATGAATTGTTTCTTTTTTATGGGAAGGGACGCCCAGGAATAATCCGGGGAATGGACCTGAATACCAAAGTGTCTGATGAATACATGATCCCAATAGAGAACTTGGTCAATCCTCGTGCTCTGGACTTCCATGCTGAAACCAATTACATTTACTTTGCTGATACCACCAGTTTCCTAATTGGGCGGCAGAAAATTGATGGCACAGAGCGAGAAACAATCCTCAAAGATGGTAGGTAGTGCTAAGTGGTGGTGACATTCAGAGATGCTCCCTAAGGAGAAGCTGAACTGACATTTACAGATAATTTAAAGTTTTATTTAAATCTCCCATGGAAAACAGACCCAAATTAGACCTTGAACAGAATAGGAGATAGTTTTTATACAGCTTCCTGTTTATTTTTCCTGAGGGCAGAAATGTAAAGTTTGGTTAAGTCATTCTGTTGTGAATTCTTACTTTGTCCATTCAAACAGCACTGGTGAGTAATTCCTGTGTCTCCACTGTATCCTTCCAGTAGCTGGGTATTCTTTGAGCCATCCCACATCCTTGCAGACTTGATAAGACTTCTTCACTCCAACCTGTATCACAGTGTGGATTCTGGAGCTTATTCAAGTAGTTTGGCAGAGTGAGACTGCCAGTAGTTCTTGAAGACTCATTAGGAAAAAGCATTGACATTCCTGATGCATTTTCCATTGTATGTGTGGAAGCAACAGGAAGAACTAAACATCTATTAGAACTTTAATTAAGATGCCTGTAACATTTGTTATAGCAATGAGAGAAAATGCCAGCAGTTCTCTAGTTTCCACATCTCCCACTACACAGAATCTCCCTGGTCTAGAATCATATCTCATCGAAACAATTGTTGCAATGAAAAAAGCTTCCAGTTTGTCAATGGAAGGAACTTTTTTCCTTTATGGGCCCTTTTCTGAAATACTGCCTCAGCAAGAGGTAGCAACTGCCTCAGCTGAAATTCATTCTACTGTAATTATTTTCTAGTCCTCAATAAAAGAAGCAGCATAAATATTCATCTTAGCTTTCAGAGAACCTAACATCATTACTTGTAAATGGAAGCTCAAGACAGTGAAACGAAAATACGTTGTTTTAGCAGGGGGATTTTCATTCCCTGCCATTCATAATGCATGTTTTAATCCACCTGTCTGAGAAGTTGTCTCTACTGTGCAGTGACATGATGCTCTTTTAGTGTAAGGTCTCCCCTCAGAGTCTGCACAAAGATCCCTTCAGCAGTAGTTGCAAGAAATAGTGACAGGTTCTTTACCCTGTTTTGGTGAATGCTTAATAAAGGGCATTTGTCTCAGTAAATAACAAATACTCAGCTGTCATGTCTGGTAATTCTTCATTTCAGTGCGAACACGGGAATGGGTAATAGACATCTCAGATCTTCCATTGCTGACTTCCTTTTAGTAGCTGTGCATTTCATTTTACAGTGACGTAATTCAAATGTGGAGTAGAGGAAATGTAAATTTAAACATTATAAGGTAGCAGCAAGGAGCACTCCTGCTGAAAGGTGTCAGACAGGTTGGGGAGAGTCTACTCAAACATGCAAACATGAATAAACTTTGTATGCCAAACCAGCAAATTGGTGATACTCTCTTAAATAGTGTTTAAATGCAATGTCTACTCTTTATAAGTACAACATAGAAAAAATACCAAAGCAATACCAGAAGAGTTATGGATTATCTGATGATTTATTACTGGTTGTGCTACTATTTACAAAGACCAATAAGATGTCACTGTCATTCTCCCCCTCCTCCCTCCCCAGGAGCTTACACTGTTAGTTTGAACTTGGTGTAGTTTCATAACTTTAAAGTATGTTTAAAGAACATTTGTTAATGTATTTTTCATGATTTGAAAAATTAATACGGCCTCCAGCCATAACACCTCGGCTTTTATTCTTGTCAACTCTCAAGAACGCAGCAGGGACAGATTAAATCGTTCCTTGGTGGAAGGGTACTACAGAAAATCAGGTGTGTCAGGAGGTGGTTTAATATTTGCTCTGAACAGCATGTTGCTAAGGGCTGCTAGCTGTGGTAGGTGCCACTTCTCAGATTAGAAGTTGCCTTTTCTTTGTGACTACCAGGTCTTTCAAGAATGAATACTCTCGTTCAAGCAACACTGTAACCCAGATAATTACAGTTTGCCTACATGAGAGCCTGATCCTACAAGCTGTTCACTGGGAATTGAGATCCTAAGCACCTAACACTGCTGGAGTTTGATTTCCCATATAGTTTCAGCTGTGATTTCTTATTCTTCACTATGGGAAACAAACTGCTGTGTAGTGTTGATAACTATTTGACAGCCCCCAGCACAGCCTAGCTTAGAGCTGGTGGCACAGCTGCAGGAGTAGTGTACTTCCACCAGCAACAGAAATTGTTATAATTAAGCTTTCAAACTTGCATGTAAAATCAGTTTTTTACATTAAAAAAGTGGAACATACCAGACGTTTTTAAATGGATCTAAGTAATGTTCAGTAGAGGTAACATGAACTCAAGCTCAGGGCTTTTTACTTGCCTTTGTCACCCTGATGTTTTTTGGGGTTACTGTGAGCCTAAAATTGTTATATTATTTACCTGTAAATATCAGTAAAGGTGGTTAAAGTCTAGCTGTTGAATCTTAGGAAGCTGTTTAGCTGGTTGGCATATAGAATAATTATTTTTTCACTAGTTTTTATGTTAATCTAGTGTTGTAGACACTATTATTATACATGACCTAACTGACATTGATGAGCTCAGCCATTCTGTACCAAATTATATGCTGTGTTTATAATCTGTTTCATATTTAAAACCAGTGTAGCAAACTGTTGCGTCTAGAACTATGAGTTTTTAAAAATCTTGTATCTACATTCAGTGGTTTTGGAGCCCTCATATTACTGTTCATAGTAAAATTCTGGTGTAATTCCAGAATTACAAATGTTAAGTTTTCAATTAGCAAGTAAAGAATGATCTCAAGGGTATTTTATTATCTCATCCTTTTTATGCTGAAGGGACATTACTGCAGAAAGACTGGCTTACTGTAGTGAAATCAATTTTGTTAAACCAGAATGGCAGAATGACCAGTATTTTGTTACTGTTTACTTCTTGGTCTGAAACCCATTGGAAAACTAAGGAATGTATTTAAAGCTTTTAGATAGTGAAATAAAAGTGAAGTTTAAATACATAACTCCACAAAAACAATGAAAATTATCTCTATAGGGTTGTGCTNCTCCACAAAAACAATGAAAATTATAGGGTTGTGCCGTAGAATTCTCCTTCATTTTTAGTACTTCCTGACATATTTAGTATTTAGTTACCGTGAGGGTTTTTTTAACTTAGATTGGTTTTAAACACATATGCTCCGAAATTCCCTCAGAAGGCAAGGTAACTCAGTAGCTATTATATGAAGCTGAATAGATGTGGAGCAATAGGCTTGTAAATTTTAGGATGTGTTTAGCATTCTAATCTAACAGTTTTGCTGTTGATACTAATGCAGCCCATATTTGGATTGTAAGGGTCAAGGGACAGGGGAACAAATGTAAATTGAAAGCCCAGTTTGCCTATTTTATTTTAATAAGAACAAAAGTTGTGATTTGGGTAAAAGCAAGAAAATGTGGATTACTAGCGCTGATCTTGACTTGAGTGCTAATGCTGTTTAGCATTGAAATTAAGTAGGGTTTTGTTAAATAGTGATTTCCCCAGAAACAGCTCTGGTTAGCATAAAAGGACTTATAGTTTAATACACAAGTTTTACAACCAGTCTTTGTGTTTTGTAGGGTGTTTTCAGAATCTTTCTGACAGGCATAGCAGATGTTAATTCAGATTGAAGGAAATAACCTGATTTAGCTATATGTAGTGTATATTGCACATTGTTTTTTCTAATGGATAATGTTAGAACATAAATAGTGTTAGTCTCTTACTACTGTCTTCTCTCTCTCAACAGATCTTGATAATGTAGAAGGCATAGCAGTCGACTGGATTGGAAATAATCTTTATTGGACAAATGATGGCCACAGGAAAACAATTGCTGTCGCCAGACTGGAAAAAGCTGCTCAGAGTAGGAAAACTTTGTTGGAGGGAGACATGTCCCACCCTAGAGGAATTGTTGTTGATCCTGTCAATGGGTATGAAGCAAACTAGTTTTTCTTTAATGATTGTCTTTGTAGTATAAATACAGGATTGAATTTGCTCAGGATGAGGTTTGTGGAGTCACAAAGCAATCTGTAATTCTCCAGGAGTCTATAATATCTGCAATTCCTGTCCAGCATTCTTGCCTGAACCCTTCAGAATAATTTGTATGCCCAGTCACCACTGAATGTCTGTCCTGTTAATCTGAATGTGATTCACCTTTTTCTCAAACAAATCAAGTGTGCAAGACCTGTATGAATTTTTAATATTAAGTGAATGTTACGATCCTCTCCTTTATTTCTCCCTGTAAGTCTCAATTTCTGGAGATAATTATGACCGTATCCTTGTTCAGATTGGTTTACAAAACTGAGACAGGTATTTTCCATTACTTATTAGCATTAATTAATTTTGATAGGCTGCATAATAAAATAACCCCGTTATATTACTGTGGTAAAATTGTGGTTTACTTAAGTATTCACTGTTGCATTTATCCAGGGAATTGTCACTAGAGAATGATGTTGGTGGGTAGTTTTAGTGTGGCTGGATTGATGGCTGTTTTCCTATTACTAGAAAATATTTACACCCTCAGGTTTTCCTTTTTGAGCGTGTCCTTTGAGGAGTGGAAGTAGCTGTGGAAAGGCTACAATTCATTAAGGTCAGATAGTGAGGGTATGAAATCAGACCACGAACCATAACCACACCTGCAATTACTTTGTTAAATTTTCCAGCTCAGTAAATGCATGGCACAGGAAATAGTGTATGAAGATGTATTGTCTGAAAAGGGCCATTATATAAAACACTTTTCTAATAAAATAGCGTGTCCTTCATGATTATACTTCTCATGGAAGCTTTTCCTGAAGGACAGAATTTATTACGGCATTTTAATTGTGTTTCAAAAATTTTAGTCTTGATTTAACCAGTATAGGAGCATTAACTGCATTTTGAGGTACAATTAAAGCACATTGACGTAAATGTCTGACAATGTAAGCACATTTATGACATGATAACTAGAATAAGTACAGACAAAAAGTTAACGGAGGAAAGCTCAGTAACTGCTGCTGAGCAGTCATGTAAATATTTGTAAAACAAGTTTTGTCTTCCAATAAAATAGATGCCGAATTGACCTGCGTCTGCCTGAGCTTCAGGGCATATTCAGGTTTTATAATTCTGTGATTAAACCTAGTGCTGTTTGGGTCAAACATGCAATGAAGTTTAGGCTCATGGGTCAAAAATTTACTGATGTTCTTTGCATATATTTACAAAAACATTAAAAGGACACAAAACAACGTTCTAGTGGGTGATTTGAAAGAAATGAAAAGAAACAAAAGGACTACATTTGCATATCTGCAAACCTGTGTAATGATGGTGCAGTTTGTCTTTATTTTTTACAGTTCCTCATAAATATCAAATTATGCTTACACATAAGATTGTATTTGAATAAATTTTTTGACCAGAAGATTTGACATAATTTACACAAGTGTGATAATAATTTTTCACTCCAGTGTTTCATTCCTATGTAAATTCAGGATTTAAATTCCAGGTGTTTATTCTTCAAAGTGCAGGCCAATCAAACAGGTTAGGGTCACAGAAGTTATTTCAGAAACATAAATCTGGTGAAATAAAAGGTAAGGCACATAAATAACAATTAAATCATGATAGCTTTAACAAATTGGATTCATTTAAGATTGGCATGATGTTTTTCCTCTCTTTCATGCTTAATAATTGAAATCCTAGGTTTGCCTTTAAAAGTAAACATCCACTATCTATCAAATATTTTTATTTATGAAATGATGAGACTGTATGTCGTTAAATCCAAGATGTTTCACACATTACTTACTGGTTTCTATGTATTTCTTCCCATTAACTCTTTTTTCTTAGGGAAAAAGAAGGTTAAAAACAAACAAAAAAAGAAGTGGTGGGGTTTGGCACATTTACTGCACTCGGTTTTTGTACAAGTTGTGTATTTGAAACTGTTGAAATCACAGTTTTCCTTGGCAAATTCTGTAATAAAATATAATAATCAGATTCATTCCATAATGAAAAAAAAAAAAAGTGTGTATTCTGTAGTGTCCAGTAGGGAATGGCTCATGGAATTCCTCTGAGCCAATTCTTTTAGAAGACTTAATATAATTTTGCTTCACTTTTCCAAAGTAGCAGAGGTGCCTTTCTCTCAGAGTTTTGTTTTGATTTTTTTTTAATCTAAATTGCAGCACTCTAAGCCATAAAACTATGCTGAAATTGCCTAGTAGCTATTTTTCAACTAATTTTTATGGCAAATATTTCTAAACATTTTTGTGATGGACAAAACACTCATAATAGTTTTCGGAGTAATTTAGCTGCTTTCATGTAGGATCTGGAGTTCACAGAATGCCAAGGTTATCCTTTAGCTCTAAAACCAGGGGGCAAATAATTACTGTGTTGCAACTTGTTGGATAGTATTAAGCACAATAAAAAAGAAGATTTGCATCAGAAAAACAGATTTGCATCAGACCTGGCCAGAACCAGTTGACTAAAAATTTGAACTTTGTGACAAAGTCAATACAAATGCTGGTTAAAAAAAAAATTTAAAAATTCTTGTGGGATTAAATAAGGTCTTAATTTCTCCACTCTTCTGTTGGCCCTTTTGGTATTCATATAATTCACCACAATATCAGCAAAACAGTGTAAGTGTCACTTCAGCAATATCCAGTAGACAGAGACAGTAAATACAGTTGTAGAAACAGCAATGGAAACAAACATGCAAAAATCTAAATCACTCTGCTTGTGGATGAGCTGTTGCTGAAAGCCTACGGTATAATTCACCTGATTAAAATGGTATCTGAATGTTCATTTTTATAATCTCCTAGATGGATGTATTGGACAGACTGGGAAGAAGATGAAATAGATGACAGCGTGGGAAGAATTGAGAAGGCCTGGATGGATGGCTACAGTCGGCAGATTTTTGTAACATCAAAGATGCTCTGGCCAAATGGTTTAACTCTGGACTACCGTGCCAATGTGCTGTACTGGTGTGACGCCTATTATGATCACATTGAAAGGATATTTTTGAATGGAACTGACAGAAAGGTAAAAGAAAAGTACTGCTGTTTTTGCCACAGGCATGTTCTTTCTCCGGATTTTATTGTGTTATGTTAAAAATTCTTCTCAAGGTTTTTAAAGTCTGCGTAACCCTGTGGCGTGTCCAGCGTCTTCTCTGTTGAAGTGATGTTGGCAGTCTCCTGTGAGAGGTTGTAATGCAGCTTAGGATGTTCATCTGTAATAAGTGATACTAAACTCAATGTATTTATTTTTAATCTATTTGTCTCATGTGACAATGAGTTACATTTGGTTTGAGCCATGAAGCTACAAAAAGTTTTTCAGTAGAAAAAAATCATTATTTTGGCTCTGCTAGGGAGAGGCTTTATCTCGAACTTCACTGGATGTTTTGGATGAACCTAAGTGCCCCTTTTGAGCATTTGTGGTTATGGGCAGAGGAGCAGCACTCAACAGGTGCTCTCAAAGATGGAGAGAGATTGCTTTAGTTGCTACTAATGCCTGTAATAGCTAGATACAAGTCTGTGTAAACACTGTGTGTTGGTTTGTAGAAGTCACAAGTACAGAACAAGGCATCTCAAAAATAGTTGAAGCTTAGACTGGAGTCTAATAATTTGGGGAAGTTTTACCATCTGCTTCAAAAAATTAATCACTGGTGAATAATAAGAAGCACCTGTCTTTACAGGTTTTATTTTGAAGTGTATCACTGAATGGTTGTGGCTTTTCTTCTTTTTTGAAAAGCTCTTTTTCTGTAATCCTGGGATATAATAAAATGCATCACTACTTGAATAATGTCTGTGTAGCCAAAAATAACTAGAAGATACTTGCTTTTGATGCTTAATCATTTGTTTTTAATTATAGGATATTTTGGTCAAAACTTAACTGAATCAATCACATTAATTCCATGTCAGTACAGTGAAGATTTTGGGGGATGGGAAGTCCTTAACTCCACCAAAAGCTGTCAGATTATTGACTGATTGATTAATTTGTATCAAAAGCAGCTCACTGAGATGAGAAGTTTTGACTAAAAGAATTCCAAGTCCAAAGAGAAAATCTGAAGGGCAAAAAGGGACGACGTTTGTCACCTGAAAATAGTATTTTAGTTGGCTTTATCTCCCTGTTCTCTTGGGGTTTTGTCTATAAATAGACAAGGTAGGGCATCTGATGAACTGCTTCCTCCTCTCTGGAGATGGGATAGAAATAGGCTCTTGGGCATTTGTTCAAGAAGGGATCCCAGCCAGAAGAAGGAGAGTAATAATTCCAAACTGCAGCTGCTGGGAGAGAACCACAGGAGCATAGAATTGTTTACTTTGGGAAAGACTTTAAGATCTTCAAGTCCAACTCTTAGCCCAGCACTGCCAAGATCACCACTACTCATGACACTAAACACCACATCCACATTCTTTTAAATCCATCCAGGGTCGGTGACTCCACCACTTCTCTGGGCAGCCTGTTCCTGTGTTACCTGATGGGGGCCACTTAAACTGAAATTATATGAAGTTTTTTGAAGTTAGATATTGATGCTGGTTCATAGAAAGACTTTGCACTCTGTATTTAACTTTATTGCATTAGGTTATTATATTTGGGCATAGTACTTATCTCAGTTTTCCTATTTTCAATTTTACATTCTCTGGAAAGTTAATAATTCCTTTAATCTTGCTGATGTTCACCTACCACTAATAATTTGCAGGTAGTCTACAGTGGAAAAGATTTGAATCATCCTTTTGGACTATCACATCATGGAAATTACATATACTGGACAGATTATATGAATGGGTCAATTTTCCAGTTGGATCTGGTTACAAGGAATGTGACACTGCTGAGAAGTGAGAGACCACCTTTGTTTGGGCTCCAGATTTATGATCCACGTAAACAGCAAGGTACTTATACAGTTTCTCCAAAGGTCTGTTATAAAAGGATATTTTCCTTTACATTCTCCAAGTATTTTGAGGTGCCTGGATGAACAACAATAGAAAACGTGTATGGCTTGTGGCACAGGAAAGATACTTTTCAATGTTTCAATCCATTGATGCAGAAATTGATCATGTCATAAATACTGAGAAGTCAATCATAACATTATTCCTGTCTGAATTTCTTGTGTGCATTTACACTGCCTTAATTGCCGTTTTTTCTTGTCTGTCCAAGAGATACTGTGAAAGTTACAATGGGTAACATCTCTTCATTGACTCATAGACATAAAATGTATGATAGCATTTACCTTTTCTTAAATGAGATCATAGATCCTATCTGCCTTTTCCTTTATTTAATTTTCTCCCTCATCTTGGTCTACAACCACACTGTATGGTGCACAGAAGAAAAGTAGTCCTTTGAGAGTAGTGGAAAAATCCATAGTTTTGCTACTTGTATCAGTAGAGAAATGAGATAAAAGCCATAGGGCTGTGTGGATGGAGTTTAGAAAATGCAATTCCTACTGTATAGGTAAAGTTACAAATGTATTTTGCTAAAAAAAATCCTTGGCAATCCATTTCTTACAGTGTTCATATGAGTTGTTGAATATTTGCTCTCTTTAGTGAAAATATATTTCTTGTTAATGTCTGCTACCAAACACAAAAATAAGCATGAGGAATTAGTATAGATATAATACTCATTAAAAGTTTCTCCTTTCTGGTGCTGTAGCATCTAAATTTTCAATCTAAATTTTCAAACTGGTATGTGTAGTACTGTGCTGTGTCAAGGTCCTTGTAACAGTATTCCCCTTATCACAGATACTTTTTGGGGACTCTCTCTTACTTTCAAAGACATGTAAAAGTTGTTTGGGTTGTTTCCTTGGGTTGGTTGTGGTCTTTGGTTGGTTGGATTTTCAAGGCAAAGTCTGCCCCCAAATCTACCCTCAAGGTGGCCAAATTTCAGAAGGCCTTGAACTGTGTCTGCTAATTGAAGATGCAGTGCTTGCTTTCAATACTTAGTACTTCTGCTGCTTTATTTGGTACCCAGAAAGTTCTTTTATTTTTCAGAAAAAAAGGGACATTTTATGCAGTTGCTGTTAGCTTCCAAATAAGCTGACACCAGAGACAAAAATATTGCCTCTTAGACAGTTTTGCTGAATGAGCTTAAGTCTTAAGGGAGAACGTTTGGCTCATTAATATATTCTTTGTTTGAAATTGTAATTGGAATTTTGTAAGCTAACTGCAGCCTTTAGGAACTTCTTTTTTTTGCCATGCTCAGTGAGGTTGATCTCGCCATTGTTCCCAAAGGAGCATAAAAATTTATTTTAAAGAAAGTGAAGCTATTTGTGTGTGTGTGCTTCTTCTAAACAAGCAAGATCAAGGCTGAGTCTTGTGGTACAGAGGAAACCATAGCAGACCATTTCATAGTGTGAGTTATTTATTTTACATTGCACACACATACCTTGGAAACATTTGGCTGTGATGTGTTGAGGCTACTGCTTTGGGGCTGCTGGTATTGTCCCTGTCTGCACAAGTAGAAACCATGTCATTTCGTTTTGGCACAACTCAGTTGAGACTGGCACTTTTACTGGGGGGTCTTTTCCAGGATACTTCACTGTGCCAATGCTGCTTTGCTTTGTACTTTGGGTAGCAACATTGAGCTTTTGGTGTCTCCTCAAGGAGAAGTGTTTTTCACTGTCTCTGTCTCATGAGGCATGATCCTCTTGGGGAGGAACGTCTTTTCCCTGCTTTCAGAGATTAGAATTCACTTTGCTTCCTTAGGCTAGTCTTTGGGTCTCTATTCATCAGGAAAACCTAAAAAATGGGAAGGTGAAGCGTAGTAATCATAGGAGTTGGATTTAC
The DNA here is from genome assembly GCA_013400975.1 of Atrichornis clamosus. Lineage (NCBI taxonomy): Eukaryota > Metazoa > Chordata > Aves > Passeriformes > Menuridae > Atrichornis > Atrichornis clamosus. The sequence continues at coordinate 54,192 of WBMZ01007959.1, read as the reverse complement.
AGTCAGAATCTGACCCTGACAGGGCCTGCAGGTATTTCCACTGCATTGAAAGGGTAGATTGCTACTTCTATGTAAATAATTCTTGTGTAAGTGCATTAACAGCAGCTAAAGTAGCCTCTTTTGAAATCAGTTGATATTTTAACTCCTCAGATTGCAAAGAAGAGCGGCTTGAGCACCAGGCTGCTGCTCTTCATGTGTGTAGGATGATCCCAAGAGTGGGCTTACACAATTTAACAGCACTTGAGGTTAGGTTTATAAGAAGGTACAAATGCAATAAATACTCACTGTATCTATTAAATGAGAAGATTAAACAAATGTGCATGTTTGCCATATATATTTTTTTTCCTGAGAATGATGACTGAGATGCAATTACATTGTTGTTTTAGCTGTGGCCTAATTTTTTAGCTAATTAAAGTGGAATCAGCCTAATTTAATCACATGCATTTGACAGGGCAGCAGCTGTTTTAAGAGCCGGCAAAATATGAAAAATATGATAATAGCTTTGAAAGTATTTTAAAATTTTGGGACTATTTCAAGAACACCCATATAAAATAGCTGTTATGAACAGTAGTAGAGGAAATTTAATTTCCCAAATACTTTATAGCTTGACAAGAGACTTAATCTATTTGAACAGTATCTGGGGAGATGTTTTAGCCTAGGAGTCTCTTCAACAAAACTGATGGGACTGAAGGTCTCATTGCACCTCCAGGTTGAAGACTTCACTTTATAAACCTTTTTATCTGGGATCTTTTTGCGCTAACTCATGGTACTTCTATTTTCCTTGTCATCATCCCCTCTTTTATCACTTACTTAGCACACAACCTACTGTGCAGTGGTTTGTCATCCCAATTATGAGGTTAAGTAAGAATTTTTCATCTTCAAGATGGACCAGTTGACTTTGATCTAGTGATTTAATTTTTGATGTTATTTATTTTAAGCTTGCATTGGGCTTCAGAATCATTGTGGCTTTTCAATGTGTTTTCTGTATTTGTCTGAAATAGTCTTATTCTATAGGCTTATTCTATTTTAGTGAGATGACAAACTCATGTACATTCTTTAATTAAATCACTGCAAATTTCCTTGACTTGTGCTATATAATTTAGGAGCCTCTTTTGAAGATTGTAGTTTGGTTTGTTTATTTCGGCAGCTTCTGATTACTTTTTAAATCTTCGTGCTACTGACATCCTTTGACTTATACAATGGGTGGCCCTGGAAAGATATAGAGTTTCAAGGCTAGCTTTCCTGAGGCTGCGTGTTGCCTGAGGTTTTCCAAAATTTAGAAACAAATACATCTTTACTCTTTTGATGTTTTGTTCATATCATTTGGATTTTGTTGAGCATAGATGTAATAAAGGAGTTGATTTTTGTAATGGTTAGGTCGTAGCCTCAGACATGAAGTCAAGATCCAATGATGTATATTAAGTGTCCAGTCTAAGCTCTATCTAAAATTGTGATCAAGCCCTCAGACTTCACAGAGTATCCCCATTTTCCCTGTTTGAACAGCTGTGTTCTTGCCATCTCCCTCACATCCTGTCCAGTAAAAGTACAAGTACTACAGTGGCTTTGCACAGTATTCTCTATTCAGCATTTTACACAAATTTATTTAAAAGTTCAGTGAGGGTTTAATGGACTGCAGATACATTTTCTTCTAAGAAATATGATGCATGGTGGATCATAAAAAGTATAGGAAAAATTATAGAAAAAAGCTTATATCTTATAAATGTTCAAGGTCTGTTTTGTAAGACATATCAAAGTACATCTTAAAATTTAAAAAAAAATCAAAATATTAAATTATTTGCTAGTTATCTGATGTTCATTTGATAATTTGAAGAGATTTCCCTGCACATGCAGGTCTGGCTCTGACAGGACAGTTTAATATCCATGTTCATAGCTACATCTGTGAGAACTTAATATAATATTTTCCATGAAAAGTGAAGTGAGGAGCTTTGAGGAGATGATAGAATTGCGTGGAGCTTTGCTCATGAAAAGCTGGATGTCCTCAGCAGTTCACCTCAGCAATTAGGTCATGATCAAAGTCACACAAGCAGAAATTGTGACATTCGTGGGCTCTCGGTGGCTTTACGTCTGCTTGCCTAAGGAATGAGGTGGTGAGGATGCAGCAGCCCTTGGTAGATGGTTAAAACACCTGACAGCTGTCAGTATCTTCTTGTGAACAGCCTTTGGGAAGAAACAATAACACAGAAAAAGAAAGCAGAGTAATAGCAGATGTGTTCAGAAAAGAATAGAGGGATATTTGCTGTATTCTATCTGTCACAAGTCTCTTTGTACTTTTAATTTGTTTCCTTTCTCTTTTTTCTTTTTCTGCATTTTTAGTCACATTGTTTTAACACGTACAGATGCCAATTAACTTCAGAACATTCCTTTATATATTGTTTGATTCCTTGGATCCACTATGTGCATGTAGCTGTGTCAAATATTTTGCAGCATTTGTTCCCCTCGTAAAACAGGGAGAAAGAATGTCGTGAGCTGATGGTGCAGGTTTTTGTGTGTTTTTATTATTATTATTATAGTGCATTGTAACCTGTAACTATGTTTAAATATTATAACCTGCAATAACAAAACTGTGAGAATAATGTGCTCCTATAACTGAACTGTGAGAATAATGTGTTCCTAACAGAGTAATTGCAAAAAAAATCTTCATCTGTTTATGTTCTTTAAAAAAAAAAAAAACCAAAACCCAGAACAGCAAAAAAAACCAAAAATCCCCATTGTTTATTTCTAGCATGGCTGTTAGTTTTAAAGTTGCTTTATGTTTCTTTTCCCAGGTGATAATGCATGTCGTGTTAATAATGGAGGCTGCAGCACTCTTTGTTTGGCCATTCCTGGAGGCAGAGTTTGTGCCTGTGCTGATAATCAGCTTTTGGAGGAAAACAGTACGACCTGCATGAGTAAGATTCTTACAGAATATCTGAGTTGATGCTGCTGCTAAGGGATCAAGCCAGACCTGAAAAAACCAGAAAGTGTGGCCTCCTAGAGGTTCTGTAAGACAAAGAAATATTACTTGAATAAAGATTCTAGTTGAAGACAGTTTACAGAATACAAAAGATTTTCCAAAGAAGACAGAATATTAAGTACATGATATTTAAGGATAAAATGCATTGGAAAATATTTCAGCATGTCTGATATGATAAAGCACTTGAATAGTTCACTGAACTATTTTTAAAATGTCAGAAATTAATCCATATAATTATTAAATTAAATCTATATGAACAGTTTCCAGATTATTCTATCGACTAAGTATCTTAAACAGAAATCTGGCACTGAAATGTTAATGATGAAGCTGTTCATAAAACATGTCAAGCAGATGTACTTATAGATAATAGGTTCTGACACAGACTGTGCAAATATTGCTGTCTTTTTTTTATCTCTTCTTTACGTATCTTCATTGAAACAAAAATGAAAATAGGGTTATAATAAAAGGTGGGATTTTCAATTAAAAGTAATAACTTGGCATGTACTACAGGTATTTGTTTTAAATGTTTAGACCTGATATTTGTAACTTTCTCACATTTTTCTCTATTTTGTCCCAATCTCATTGATCTATTTCTTGAAGTGTGTAAAATTTACATAAGTCTCCAGCAAGAAGCCTAGTAGAGATGAGTAAAACATAAAGATCATTTCATAACATGATGAACATTATTGAGCTTGCAATGACCTTGAATTTGTTGAACTGTTGTTAAAAAAAAAAACCCTATTTTTCTTTTTAGCAGAAATTGCTGAATGGTGAATTCCTCACTGGTAAAATGGACTGTAGGCATTAGGAAGAGAGGTTAGAGACTCTGAGATTGGAATGAGGCAGGTTTCCTGCTTTTTCCCCAAACCACTTCACTGCCTGGCTCTTTACAAGGACTTTGGCATTCCTCATAGGGTCATAGACTGATGGGTGGCATTTACACACTAAGCATTCTGAACGTGATGTTGAGAAATACATCTGCCTGGATTTATCAATAAGCTTGTAGCTTGCCAGTTAATTCTCCCCCAGCAGAATTTTATCCTTTCTTCTTTGTCAAGTCTGTTCCAGTGCGTAATGCAGGTGTTTGAGTTGTTGCTTGGATACAAGAATCAGCTTTTTAGTAATCATTTTCTAGCCCTAAACGTGTACCACAATTTGGCCAATATCTCTAAGATTTTTTTTTCTGTTGGTGATGCATTGCTGTATTTTAAACTGATATTTCCACTAGCATCTGAGCACCAAATTAAAAACCAGTATGAGTGCCATTCTGTTCAGAGTTTTCCCATCTATTAGAAATACATCCCTTCAACCATGCACTGGGATATGTGTGCTACTACAGGCTTCAGCTGGAATTACCTCAGACACGCCAAATTTACGCAAAAATGTTCTGAAGAGCGAGAACAAGAATGTATATTTATGTAGAGGCAGTAATGCATTCTGGGTGTATCAAGCAGACAAATGGATGTACTTCTTGGATATTTTCCCCAGTTAAAGACGGAGAAGTGCTGCCCCAGCTGTGCAAGGCTGAGCAGTTCCAGTGCAGCAACAAGCGCTGCATCCAGGAGCGCTGGCGCTGCGATGGGGACGACGACTGCCTGGACGGCAGTGACGAGCACTCTGAGATCTGCTGTATGTACACCCTTCCCTTTTAACCCCAAATTCATGCTCTATTTTAACAGCTGGAAGCAAAACAATGTCGGTCAATCAAAAGCAATAATCCTTAGGCCATTCATGCACATCTTTCATTTCCTTCTTTTCCTGTGTATGATAATAGTAGTCCTTTCAAATGGCACTGATGTACTCATGTCATAGCACAGTGCAAGAGCAGTCATCTTTTGGGTTTGGTATCGTCATTCCTGATCCTTTAAATGTTGGCAATTTTTGCCTTGTTTCCCACCATTGCACTGTTTCGTGTATGGGAGGGAATGGAAAAAAGGGAGCAAGACCCTTCTTAGGAGCGTCACTGGCAGGACAAGAGATAACAGACACAAACTGAAAAGCACTAATTTTATCCGAACATCCGCAAGATAACTCTTTGTTACTGTCAGCACAGTCAAAGGCTGGAATAGATCGCCCGGAGTGGCTGTGGAATTTCTGTCTGTGGAGATACTCAAAACTTGTATGGACATGGTCCTGAGAAACGTGCTCTATTTGGCCCTGCTCAAAAAGGGGATTGCACTAGGGGATCTCAGCAGGTCCCTTCCAACCACAAAAATTTCTGAGATTGTGTAATGCATTTCTTAAAAAAAAACCAAAACAAAACAAACCCAGAAAAGAAAAAATAACCCCCAAACCAAAACACAAACAACCAAACCAACAAAACAAACCAAAGAAACCTCTACAAACCCCACCAAGAAAACCAAACCAGTGACAAAACCAAAACCCAACTCCCTACACCACTTCCAGTTATAAATTAGATGTACTTTGTCTTTGAAGTTACAGTTTTGCAAGAGAAGGATTTTTTTGCTGTATAGGATTTCCACTGTTGAAACAAAAAATAATAGAAAACATACCAATTATGTACCTGTCATTTCTGGAAGGCACTGAGGTAGCCTGCTATAAAATTAGTGTTGCAGCAATGAGAATTCTTTTCCTTACTCTGTTTGTCACAATGCTTTCTATTTCTGTCCTTAGATCATTTCTCTAAACCAAATCTCCTTTACTGAAATGAAAGTACATCATTTCTCCCAATCCATTGTAGACATGAACACTCTTCTACTCTGCAGTATTGTTCTATGTGTCTGAAAACTCTTATCATAGTCTCTCTTTCTTATCTCTTCGAAACGAAACAACTCTAAACTCTTCTGTTATTTTTATTTTTTTTCCTGGTAGATTATGAGGGGTATTTTTTAGATTTCATTGTTTTTTTCTGAAGTGATTCTAGGGGTTAGATGTACAAAACTGGATGTATGTATTTCTGCTAAGGCTTTTGTGAAGCTGGTTAGGCTGAGAGAATATGTTTGTGAAGGGTGATTGTTTATACATCCTTGTGTAAATCTTGCCTGCTTCACACTGGCCTGAGCTTGTGATCCTCTCTAATGCCTAAGCCTTTTTCCATATGGCTGTTACATGGCCAGTTTTGGATTTGTTTGGCTTTTTGTCTTTTTTTTTTTTTTTCCCCAACATTTATGCATTTTGGTAGCTCCATGTAGTTGTCATTACTGATTTCAGTAATATTTTTCAAAATATTTCTCTAGTCCTGAATTGTAGTGCTTACAATCAATTTGTTTTAATACTGGAGTTTCTTGCACTTAAATTAAGGAGCTCAACTAATAAAGACAGTGAAAAGGAGGATCTTTCAGCAGATTTGACTTGATTCTCTTTTAAATTAGTATAAGGATGACCAATTCATTGATCAAGACTTGTAATTCTCTGAGGATATTTACAGATGTAAATGAAATCATAACCTGGTCTTAAAACTGTGTGTGATCTATAGTTTACATGGCCAGTATGATAACATTGATCTCTTCTCAGCAGTTTCCATAGTAACTTCAATAGTTCTTTATGAGTTTGAAATATTTGCAATTATGACTAGAATACACACGTGTGTTACTAAATACACATGAGCAAAAGCTTAACTACTGTTTAAAACAGTATCTATGTCAAGTATTAAAGGCAAATTAAAAAAAAATAAGTCTTCAAGTTATAATTTTATTACTTGGATGCTTAGAGTTTAGTTCTCCAGTCACATTTCAAATGAGTTTTCTTGAGAAGTGTTAGATTTGGACCTTTCTACTCAGGTTATTAATTAATCTCTACTACCCACGTTTCTGTACCCTGCACACAAACCACTCATGGAGGGTTCATGTGCTATTGATATCACCCTCTCTCTGTGTCATCTTCAATTGCAAGAATAGGCAGAAAGGTCAAAGATAAAAGCTACTGAAATGTCAAGGATAAGCCTGCAAGACATCCTTTCATTTTAAATACCCTTTGTTTCCAGGTGCATGTTAAACTTTAAAAAAGAGAGTGTGGATGGCTGAGTAGGTGAAAAATAGCTCAAGATTATTTTTAGCCCAGCATTTGTAACTGTGTATAGTTTACTGTTCTTGTGTGGGTCAAGATTAGCAAGATTGCTAATAACAGATGTTGTTCTTAGCATAAAAGAAGCAGAACATAAACACTGCAGGTGCAAGTGCAGACCAATAGTATTTACATAAATCCTGTGATTCACTTTCTTCCTTTCCGTGAGAGTGGGTAGCCAGCAAACACATGCTTGAGAGATACCTTGTTCACTCTTGAATACCAGGTTCTTTTTTTTGTTAGTGTTACACTGTGTTGCATATTTCACTTTTTGACACCTACAATTTCATGGTAAATAAACAGCAGATCTATATGTGGCCATTGACAGTAATGTGCATCATTTTAGAAGCATTTTATGACCTGCCCAAATCCCTGCTCACTGTGCTATAATATTTTGGATCCGCACTTAGCAGCTTGCATCTGTTCCCTTTGGTGTTTTCCTTTGTTTATATGCACTTTAGTTTGCAAACCTCATCACACTGCTAAAATGTGATCAAGGACATGTTTCTTTAAGGAAATAGCAACCCTATAAAATGCTGCTACCTTTTATTACTTAATTGAAGAGGATCTCCATATTGGGTTCTTCACTGTGTATTGTTTAATTTGTGATTGAAGTATGCAATATTTTTAATTGACTGGTTTGCTAAACAATTTTGTTGTTATGGTGGTTATATAGAGAGGATAACCACTCTAACTGCATCACCAGGGAATACCATTTAATGTGTTATTTTCATGGATTTCACAGCTGGTTTTGTCAGATTATTTTCTTAGGAAGAAAAAAACCCTCTCTTTTTTTCTCCACAGTCAATCACAGTTGTCCTGATGATCAGTTTAAGTGCCAAAATAATCGCTGCATTCCCAAGAGGTGGCTTTGTGACGGAGCTAATGATTGTGGTAATAATGAAGATGAATCAAATAAAACTTGTGCAGGTAAACATTTTACTTGGTTGTGCAAACAGGTTCTCCAGCTTCAGTTCCATAAATAGTTCAGGACTGATCTGAACTGAACTGAACCAATCTGCCTCTAGTAATCTGATTATTGACATTTTAAATGAATTCAGATTTTGATGTCACTAAAGCTGGAATACAAATTATATTTTGCTTAATCCATATGCTTGACTGTGCTTTCTGAAGTAATTCAGCACTTAATCTATCCATATGGGTTGACTGTCAAAGCAATGCTCAGGTGCAGACTTTGAGGCACAAATCTCTTTTGGCAGTTAGAACGTTGTTTGTTAATGTGCTGTGATTAGTGCCAAGTCACCAGTAAATTTTATTTTATGCTGATTTATTTTATGCGTAATTAGTTATCCAGTTTCCACTCGGTGCCTTGAAATTGTTTTCATTTGTAAGTTATTAACTGTATAGAGGGTTGTTAAGGAAATACCAAGATGAAGATTGTTTACTGATTTCACTGTAGTAAATCATGGAAATTTCAACCTTTCCTTTGCTTGTGTTTAGTGCTTGTTGCCAGATTACACTAAACAAGCATTAAACATCCAATATACAAAATATCAACCGTCAATAAGCTGGTGACTGTTTTAAACTGAAGTGCAGCACATATTGTTTATTAAAATATCCCCTGATGTCTTATTGTCTTGATATTCTTTGATATCCAACTGTTTTCTTGTCGGACGAGTCTAATTGGAAGACCATGTGTCAGTTGGCTGTGGATTGAATTTTGTGTTCTTGTTTTTCCATTTATTCCTGCAGTGGCAAACACTATTAATGTTTTTAAAAATTACTTATTTTGAATATTTTAAAATTATATTCTTCTGTATTTTGGGCTATTTCTATGAAGAAAAAGGAAACAGGAAAATGGTAGTTGTCAATACCAAATTAAGAAAAATTCTTTTGATTATTGGGGGTTTTGACAAAATATTAGCCATTTTTTTAAAGTGTAGAATGACATCCAGGTGAACTCTAAAAGCTTAAATTTGGAATCAAAATCTGTGTTGCTATCACTGGTATTGTTGTGGGTACACATTTTGAATAAACAAAATTATAAGCAACGACAGTTTTCTAAGTTAGCTTTTTAGTGGAATTTTACTATTCATCAGCTTTCAAAGTAATTTATGTAGTTACATGGCATGAATTATTTTAGTGATGCTTATTTCTTCAGGAAAAAGACATGCATTGATTCCTTTAATGGATGATTGCAGTTAAGTATTTGCCAAGACAAGGATTCTAAGAACAGTGAGACCAGGCACATCACACACAAGCTAATTCTCATTTTCCTGTGTAAATATGAATTTCACAGGATCATTGTTTATGTTATGGAGTGCAATTTGATATTTCAGTTGGTAGACATTTTTATGCCCTGATTTTTGTTTACTTCAACTCTAGCATTAGTGGGTTTTTTTACCTCACATTAATGCTCTTCTACCACCTAGTTTTGCACAATTACATATAAAACTTCAGGTATTTATAAAGAAGGAACCACTTGAAATTCCACATGGCAGAGGTAGAACCCAGCCCTGCAGATGACTTCAGTTTTCTCTGAAATTAAAGGAGGTGAATTATCTTTAGTCAGAGCAGGGGAAAGGTGCAGCAGGTCAGGAGGTGCCCTCCAGACCTGCAGCTTCTGCACACAGACGTGCACTCAGAGACCTTAATGGATTTAGTCCATTTCCCTGGTATTTTTGGAGTGTTTTGTCTTGACAGCAAGAACTTGTCAGGTTAATCAATTTTCTTGTGGGAATGGACGTTGCATTCCAACATCATGGCTGTGTGACAGGGAGGATGACTGTGGAGATGGAACCGACGAAATGGCGTCCTGTGGTGAGTAGATTTTTGGGTTTTGGGGGAAAAAGTAAAATTACTCTGTAAAAAGTAAAACACATAAGGAACTCCTTTCATGGGAACTGAACTGATAATATTATTTCTGAAATGGCAAATAGAATTTGTTTGATTAATAAATAAACCCAAAGCAAATGCAGCATTTTCTATTAACGAGTTTTTAACTACAATACCAAATATGCAAATCAATCAGCACTTTTTTAATTTACAGCCCATTATCAAATGCTGTCACCCTCAAAATTTTTTCTTTATCTCTGCTGCATTCCTCTCCACATGGGCCCCCTCAGCATATTCTAGATGTCAATAAAATCAGCCTGTTTCAAGCCTGAACAGAAGGATACTTTGATGTTTTATTTTTCAGAAGTAAAAAAATTAGTATTTCTTGGTTATATCATGAGAGAGTACCAGCAGCTGTGCTGACTGCTGCTTGACTGAGATACTGCAGAGAGGGGTGTGCCCTGTCTAATCAGCTGCTTCCAAACAATTAAAGTTTTTAGTAGTCATTTGTTTTTCAGGGCACTGGTAACTGCTGTGAGCCTGAGAGCACAAGGGTCAATGAGCTCTCTGCAAATGCAGAGTCACGGAATATCACATATTGCTGTATAGATTCCCAGAATGGTTTGGGTTGGAAAGGACCTTAAAGACCATTTTGTTCCACTCCCTGCCATGGGCAGGGACACCTCCCTCTAGACCGGGTTGTTCAGAGCTCCACCTAACTTATCACTAATAAGTGATCCCCGTGGACCTGTATTTTGCAACGTCTGGAGTTTTAACACTCTGGAATAGCACAGCATTGGCTCTCAGTGTCTAGAACAGTGTCTAAAATAGTCTGGAACAGTTTCTCTGCCTGCACCTTGTGTTCTCAGACTCGTTAGCAATACACAGATGTTCCTGGAATCTTTGTAAGCCATGTGTTTTGTTCAACATCCTCTCAGCTGATCTGGAATATTTCTTCAGATGTTTTAATCAGAATTTATTTCACCAGATGTTTTTCTGTTTAGCCAAACTTTACATATGTTTCGGGTTTTAGAACCTTGTTTCGTTATCCTCGAGCACTGGGGCTGTTCAAAAGCGTCAAATAGTTCATTTTTCATCCTGCCTTATAATTTGATCACTAATGGGCATGCTAATGGTGTTTATTTACCTATTCTGTTTAGCGGAATATATTTATTTCTATGAAGCAGTTTAAAATTCTTCTTGTACCCACAAGAAGATTCTCTGTCTTCAGGGCAGTCAGGACAGGGCTGGATGTGGATCAGCTGCAGGATGTGCATCTCTTTGCTGTGAAATAGGAAAGGAGTACTGCAGAGACCATGGGGACGATGAGGAGAAGTGATGGGTGTCCTCTAGGACGTGAGCAGGAGCTGTGGATGGTGGTGGAGGCTGGGGCTGTGAGAAGCAAACACTGGAGGTGCTGCCAAGCACTCTTGGAAAGACTGTGGTGGGCTGGGAATCATGAGATGGCTGCTGCTGGTGGTGGTGAGGGGAATCACAATTCAATTTAATTAATTTCTGTCCCTTTATGCAGATCTTGGGTAGACAGGTGAACATAAAGAAAATGAAGTCATGGAAGCAGTCATGTATGGGAAAGGGGAAAATTACATTTAATATACAAGTTAAATTCGTGGAAAAATTATTTGAAAAAGCAAAATTAAAGATTGCTTTCAGCTTTGCTTTAAGCACATAAGGCATATATTGTTGCTAAGTACTATTGTAGTTGCACACTTCCATTATTTTTCTCAGAACAGATTTTTGTTGTCACTGTAATGTATTCCCCCAAGGAAAACAGCTTTCTTGTGTAACAAAGGACAAAAAAACAAAAAAACAAAATCCAAAACTTTCTAGGACTAATTAACAAAGTATTGTCATCAATGGCAGCTTTTCTTCTATTTTGAAGCAAGATAATTACCTCTGTCCAATTAAGTTCTTGGTGATGTCTATTTATTTTTAAAATAAAAATTAATTTAATTTAAAATTTACTATTTGATGCAGCTTGTTTGGTTTAGTGCTTCATGCGTGGCTCTTTTTAATCCAAAACTTTCCGAGCTTCAGTAAAACAAAAAAGTGATTTCATTTCTCATCCTAAGGAAATTGTACATTTGTGTGGCATTTTTTAAAAATTTAGAAAAACTCCTCAGTATTTTCCACACTGATTAGCAGGTTCATAATAAATGCACACACCCACCTATGTTGTTGGATATAGAAGGAAAAGAAGTGTGAAAAAATTCAGACTATATTTAAGTTACTGTATGCAGAAGCATATTAGATAATAATAAAAACAAATATCTGTGTTCAGTATAGATGATTCTTCAAGACTGATATTGTCTCAGATTTCTGCTGCTTTACTGGAATGTTTGGAGGAATTGCTTGTAAAGACTGACATTTTAATTTTGGATTTTATGGTGCCAGTGTAGAGTAACCTTATTTCTTGGCTGTTCTTTATCTTGGTACTTGACCTTCTCATGTTATGGCGCTCCATTTGCTGTCTCTTACTGGCAGTGCTGTTGCAATTGGAGAATTCTTATGTAAATAAGCACGTGGAAAATGCAGTTTGTAGCAGTCATCAAGCCATAGTTAGTCTTAAATATTAGCATGGTTAGTGGCAAACCCAGCCCTGGTCTGATGGGAGTATAGGACCATGCCATGTGATGTATTTCACGGGTCCATGTTGAGGAGGGATGGGGTTTGGACTAATATTTACACTTCAAAGCTTTTTTATCCTCTCTCTTTGGTGTCTGACCTTTTTCTCCTCTCCAGATTAAGTACCTGGAAGGTACAACTGTTTGATACAAAACACTCGTGTAGTTTCTGCATGTAGGAAGGTGTAAGAATTTTACTGAAGATGATGTACATTAAATAGTTTTTATTTCTTTTTGAACACTTTCACAGAATTCCCAACCTGTGAGCCACTAACACAATTTATATGCAGAAATGGAAGATGCATTAGCAGCAAATGGCTCTGTGATTCAGGCAAGTATCAAGCCCTCTATATCTGAAATTAATATGAGGGATATTACATAAATATTGCTTTTTTCTGGGACTCATACTCTCAATTTGGCTTTAAGTGGTCAGAGAATAAATAAAGCATTTTTAAATGACCTGACCTAGAAATTAGCAACATCAAAGCTTCATATGAGAAATGAGGCATTGGATATGGTAATAGATACAAATATTATATTATGTAGAATGGAGTAGGATGATTCATTATTAAAAAAAAAAAGCAAAGATTTTTTTATGAAAGTATATGCTGTTTTTAGAAAACAAAATAGTTTCAGTGACCAGTATATCTGATTTTTTGTGGTTTGTGGGCAAGCTCAATTAAATAAATAGCATCCCTCAAGAGGGAAGGCTAGGAATGTATATACAATGTATTTAGTTCTTTTGGCTGAAGGAGTACATATTTGTTTGTTAAAATGAATCTCCTCCCAGACCTTGTGGTGTGGGAGTGATGTCATGCCAGTCTTAATAGCATTGTGTTGGTCCAAAGCATTTGGTGTTACTATAATTTCATTTTCCAACAGGAATTTGTAGCAGTAAATGGACAAATTCCCAAAATTACCACAGTGTGCTGACTGAAATTCTGTGCATGGAGACCCTTTAGATTGTACCTAACATATTTATCTTTTCCTCTCTTGATGACCATAATCAAATTACGGGAATTGCCTGAAGACTGTTGTAATGACTGCAACACCAGAGTAATGAGAAACTGCAGTCCACGCTTATTTATGTGCTCTCTCCACTTTGCACTGTTGTAAACACATGGAAACAAAGTTTAGCACTATTGAAAAGAAATTCATCAGGCTTTCACTTTGTTTTATATGAAGCTCTTTGGGTCTGTGATTAACTATCTTAGGTTATCACGGAGAGTAAAGTAAACCCACTGTGTTTGGAAGCCTGTGTAATTACACATGACTAAAGAAATTAAGAAAATCTACAGCTTTCTCGTGCTTGCTGGTGTCTCTGATTGAATAACTAAGTGTGAGGGGTTGGACTATATAAAATGACAGAGTTGAGTGCTGCTGGTAAATAAGATTTAAGGTATTACTCGCATTAGAAATAATTTGACCATATGCCTGTGGGCAGCAAACATACTACTTTATTTACTGCTTTTTTTTTTCTTGCCTTTCTGGAAATATTTTTCTCTCCTTACACATTCTATTCTGATATTTTCTATTCTAAAATATTTTACAATATTTCCAGATGACGACTGTGGTGATGGAAGTGATGAGCTGGGCTGCATTCACTCGTGTTCTGCTGATCAATTCAGATGTCAGAATGGCAGATGTATCCCAAGTCACTGGGCATGTGATGGTGACAATGACTGTGGAGATTTCAGTGATGAAAGCAAAACAAACTGCAGCAAGGAAGGTTAGATTTTTTTTCGTCCCATTTTTTTAATACTTATAAACACAGAGAACACTTGGTTATAAATACCTGACCTTCAGTCAATGGAAAAAGAGAAGATGCTTTTAACCTTGGTGAAGGTTGGAATGGGAAATGTGTCAAGTGCAATGTGATAACACAGAAGTGTATCATGGAAGAGGAATGCTTTTGAAAACAGAATGGGTATTACACTGAGATAAGTTTTATAGTTTTACTTTAGTGAATTATGCTAGACGTGATGTTTGTCTGGTTACAGAGATGTGTGCTGTCTATGTGAAGAGAGTGTAAGAAGCATTCCTGAAGTTTTTATTGATATTTGCTGGGTTTTTTTCATGCAGTGGAACAATAATACTCTCATTTTTGTGTGATCCAAGTTTTTGAGTTTTTGTGTGGGTTTTTTACATAAAAGCGTTTTAACAAACTACAGTCCCATTTAAATGCCATAAGATTTACTTGGGTGGGGAGAGAAGTGAAGGATGCTTGTAGCAAAGGATAACAAATAGTCAGATCAGAATGAGGAAATATCTTTCATACTTTTCTCATAATGATTTTTCTACAGCATAGTAATTGTACACAATGTTTTTAGTCCCTTTTCATGAGTTTATTTTCTAAATCTAGTTTCAGACCTCAAACAAATACATGAATTATCAAAATGCCAGCGTGAGTGAAGTCCTTAATTTTTATATATTTATAAAAAATATTTTTTCTTATCTGTATCAAAATGATTGGTCTGGAACTGAACAATCCACTTTTACCCCTGTTCATATCCATCTTGAAGCTTAAATCCTCACTGAATTTTTACAACAGAATGCAAGAACGTAGATTATTTAGGAAAAAAACCAAACAGGGCAATGTTAGATAAAATAAAATGTATATTTATAAGCAGTGCTGTAAGAATATATTCAAATAATGCTTTTTGGTACAAGCAGGAAAGCAGGGAAGTATAAGTGTGCCATTACTTTAAAGTTCATGTTATTGCTATTAGTATGTTATTAAATAATAGAAAGACAGTGGTAATAGTTTGGAAGAAGAAAAGCAAGAATAAAATTGAAAAGGCCATAAGCGAGAAAATACTTAGAGAGTTGGGTATGTGATGAATAATTAAAATCCCTTAGTAATTATTCTTTGAAGCAGTCAGCGCTGATTCCAGAGCTGTCCTGAGTGAAGCTCCGTGCTGTGGAGTTTGGAATAGCTACAGCAGCTCTGCCAGTGCTGCAGCAGCACAAGCCTGGCAGTGTCAGGGCCTTCCTAGAGCACAGGTGTGACCTTTCAAGTGTTGTGAACTTGGTGGACCTTGCTGGATAAAGCAGGAGAATGAGGCAGGAGGAGGGAGAACCAGCTTGAGGATTAGATGTAGAGCTTACGAAACACCGGGAAAACTTCATCTTTGTTTCTACTTGTTCCTGTCTGATAGATGTGACATAAAGAATAAAAACTGCTGTTTGTCTTGGGTCTGTGGTGCAGGGGGGAGTGAAGGAAGAGAGCAGGGTAAGAAAGAGCTTGTCTGGAGCTTGTGTTGAGGTAATGAGTTGGGAATAGGGATTTTGAGTGTTGTGCCTGGGGACTCTGATTTTGGCTTTGGTTAGGAAGCAGGATTCTAAGTCTATGTAGACTTGGAATGGAAAAAAAAACCCTCCGGTGAGCAAATTCTTCAATGTAATTCTTATTTTTCTAAGAAACTCCCTCTCCTGGAAGGTGCAGTGGGAGGGAATTTCAGTGCAGTCCTGATGGGAACTGTGTTCCCGAGTTGTGGCGCTGTGATGGAGAAAAGGACTGTGAAGATGGGAGTGATGAAAAAGGCTGCAATGGAACCATACGAGTGTGTGATGAGAAAACCAAGTTCTCCTGCAAGAGTACAGGTATGTGCTTGCAGGTGCATCTTCCTCTCATTCATTCAGAGAGAGTGTGTGTGTGTGTGTGTGTGTGTGTTGTTTGATCATACATCTACAATTTAACCAGTGCTTTTAATGTTTAATACTATTGAGGTGAGGTTGCTTATTGTACTTGTACGAGGAAAATAATATTAATTTACGTACGTTAACCTGTTTTCTGATTTACAATATAAAATGGATGAGTTCTGAGGTTACTTAAAGCTGAAATCATTTTCTGTGATAGTACATCAAACCAAATACTTAAATACAGTATTTAATAGTACTCCAAAGTTCAGGCATTTTCTTCTATTTCCCGTTTTTGGCCCTAGAAGTAAGTTGAATAAAATTGTGTAAAGTAGCTTGAATACTTCAAAGAATTACAACTACAGAACTAGAAATTTGAAGTGCAGTATTGGAAGAAAAATGCATTCTTTGAGAATGTTTAAAATTGATTTTTTTCTCTAAGTATACCTCACTAAAAGATGTGAAATAATGTGACGATCGTTCCATGAGGATATTTTGCGAAGTAATGTTAAGATGGAACATTTTCTTTTTAAGGGAAAGTCCAATTAAGGAAGAAATTAATATCTGTCAGCATTGTATTGCTTTTTTTTGTAATTTCTGTAAAAGCATAATGGAATATTAGGGGTTAAATAACTTTCACAGCAAAATTTAACTGAGGCTATAACAAGTATTAATATTGTTGCAACTAGGCAACAGTAGTTATTACAGGAAGAGAGAACCCATTCCAAGGCTGTGTTATAGCTATCATGATAAAAGTTGCTGTCTAGTTATGTGATCTCTGTCCAAAAGTAGCTTGCTTTTACTTGGATTTTAAACTTATAAAAATCATAATGTCTGGATAAGTAAATATGGAATACTGAATTTTATCTAAATAAAATGTTTCCTTCTGTGTTCTTACTGTTTCCATAAAATTCTGTAGAAGAAGTAGCTGTTAAATGAAATACTTTCAATAAGTCAAAATGGATTATTTACTTCTAATAGAGTGGTCAGTTTCCTGAAACAGACTGATAGAAAGTCTAATACAGGAAATACACTTCCTCCTGCTGCTGTCTTCTTCCTCGTCCCTAAATGTGGAAAAGGTAGTGCCAATCCAAGTGGCCAAAGTTGAATTATGAGGGAAGAAAGGTGAAAGCTCAATAGATGAGGTTTATTTTTCATCAGTCGTGTTTGGAAAGCTAATGAGAAGTTCTTACTGCTTTAATTAAGAGAAAACAGAGCTTAGAGGCAGTATGGAATACAAGATGAGGTGTAGATTTTAGTTATTGGGCTTTGTTATCTTCTGAAAACTTGCTTCTTAGGCTGGGCTTTGGTTTCTTTCTTATCCTGAATTATTTTAGATGCAGAGAATGGAGAACCCTTGCTGGTGGTAAGCTAAATTTTTCCACATGCAGCTGCCATAATAACAGGAAATAGCAAATATTTAATTTCAACATAATTGCCTGAATGACTTGTCTTTTCAACAGAGAACTGGAACCGCCTTTCAGAGTCCACAGTCCGAACTCCATTACCTCATTATATACTTCCATATGTTTACAATCATGTGTAAGGAGGGCAGTATCTCAGTTTACACGATGAAGCATTGCATCTCTAGGTGCCACATAGAAGAATAGCAAAAAAAATATTTTCTTCAAACATTTGCTAAATTCAAGTGTGTATGGCTTTGATTTGGAGGAAAATGCAGTCGTGCTTGTTAGTTGTGTGGAGACACCACTTGAGCAATCAGTCCTGACAGTTTCAGTCATCATTTCTTTTCTTTCACAATTTCCCTTCCATCAGTCCTGGAAGGAGCAAGACTGCAGTTCTGGAGGAGGCATGTTGGTAATTCACTGTAGCAGAAACCAGCAAAGGCAAATTTTTGTGTAGCTGCTTTTCAGTTTGTTCCATGTGGTTTGGACAAAGAAGTAACAAAGGGTTTATGTAATGTTTCAGAAGTAATGTAATTTTCTCTGTACATTATTCTAAAGGAATAATGGTGTCTGTCTTCCACATTTATGACAATTGTTCAGAAGAGGTGTTGGCTAACTCTCTCCATAGGGGTTTCTACATGGTGACTTCTGATACAGAATGTGATGGGTCTGTGTAGGAATGTGTGTTTGGAGGGAGCTGAAACAGCCAATACTTTGGGAGGGAACTGGCAGTTGGTGAGAAGAGTAATAGTGAGATGTTACTGCCCATTTTTGCTTATTTATCTTCATTTTATGTCGGTAAAGAGTCGCTGCAGGGCTTTTCCTTACTGTGGCTTTTGTGGCTTTGGTTAATGTGTCACAGTGCCACAGGCATGAGTGCCATGCTGCAAAACAAGAATTTGTCAGCATTCAGCCAAAAGGGATTTTTCTGCTTAGAGGGATGGTGATCTCAAGAACTCATCTTACCCAGCCCCTTTTCTGATATGGAGTTGAGAATATATGACAGAGGGTATTCTGTAACTTTTATAGATGGCCTTTTGTAATTTGCCTCTAGTAGTTGAACATTTTTTTCCTAACAAGTCATCTGACTCTTTTGGATATTGAAAGACTTCTGCCATATGTCTCCTCAACAACAT
Organism: Atrichornis clamosus; assembly: GCA_013400975.1. NCBI lineage: Eukaryota > Metazoa > Chordata > Aves > Passeriformes > Menuridae > Atrichornis > Atrichornis clamosus. The sequence continues at coordinate 35,576 of WBMZ01007959.1, read as the reverse complement.
AATTTGTTGAATAAACAAATACTTTTATTTTTCCCCTAGCATATCTTCCATTTTTGTTTTATTCCTTTACAGCTTTAGTATTTTTGTTGGTCTTGCTGGAACTGTCCGACCAGGGCAGTCCTTCAGCTGCTGTATCCAAAGTCAGCCAAAATGCTGGAGGGTACTTGAGCTACCAGGTTTCAGAATTGCTTTTCTAATTTTTTTCAAAAGCATCACATGGTTGTTTATAATGATGTGTAATGAAAAATATACTAGAGGTTGCATAGCAGTAGGATATGAGATGCAGTAATTACCTGATTGAGATTGAGTACTGCTGGGCTGTTGCTAACCAATTATTTTCTGTTTTTAAATTAAACTAGACTAATTTAAATTGTACTAAGATCCAACTTTCTATTTTAAATTCTGGTTCTGTCCTCTGAAAATTATTACAGGCATGTACTTCAGCTCAGCTTTATGTGCTACATAAATCTGTCCTTTTTGTTCCATCTCCCTACTGTTCGTAGTGCTAGACTGGGAGCAGAATCTGTGCAATCTCACTTAAAATGTCATCTAATTACTCTAATGACCATAATAAAGTACTTCTCTGAAGATAAATGCAAAAGAGCCATGAACACTTCAGTTTAGTGAGCAGTAGATCTGAACTGTGATGTTTATTTGTCATGCTTACTGTTCTTTATATTTTTTCAACCAGTAGTTAATGGTATCCAACCATTTTTAATGCTACCCTGTGGACTTTTTTTTTCTTACATGTTAATAATATATTAGAAGGGGGAGAAAAAGGTGAGGAAAGAAGCAGTAAGTCTTTGGAATGGAAGATAAGGAATGTCCATAGAGGAAATCAAGGCTGCTCATCACAGTGATACTGGAAAAATAAGCATGATGAGGAAATAGGTACAGCTGCCCTACAGATTCTCTGAGGGTTGATGAGGAGGAAAGGGTTACTGTGGAGAGTCACAGCCTGAGAGTTGTTCTGAAAGAGGAGATTTAGTACAAGCATAACAATGAGACACGTGGAGGACTTCAAAGGGTGTGTGGAAGAGGAATCAGTCATAAAAAGGGTTTGCCAGTGTTGCTTCCACTTGTTTCCTGCCAGCTCTGTCTCCTCATGCTTTTAGATCTTTAGAGCTCTGCATCCTGTATAACTGCTTTAGTAACCTTTTTAACATAATGATGGTTCAGAATGATGAAATTTCTGTCTGTATGGGTGGATTCAGTTGACATTAAAAGTGTAAATAAAAAAAACCCACCACAGTAAACTAGAAAATTATGTATGTTGTTCCAATACTGTATTTTTGTGTTCGGTTAATGGAATTATTGGTTTTTGTGGTAACAGCTGTCTTCTTTAGGTCCTTTTTCCCCCTCCCCTCCTGTCTCATCCAGGAAGCATTTATAAACATCTGCTTTCTACTAAAAACTCTAAATATGGGAAATGTCCATGTTTTTGAAACAATGTGATTTCATCCAAGTCCCAGGTGTGTTCTACAGGACAAGTGAGGTTATTGACCATCACAACGTTTTGTTAAATATGTCAGATTGGAACATTCTTTAAAATTGGTGGGAATAAGAATGAGTACATTCTGTAGGTTAGGAAGGCATTACAGCTTTAGGCAATAAGAATTAGCTGTGAGAGGAAACAGTGCAATTAGCACTCCACCACAGCAGCTTTCCTATGGTTGAATGTGTAATCAGTCAAAAAACCTCCTGGGCTCAGTATCCTGACAAAGCCTGGGAATGTAAATAGTTAATCTGTCATACTTGATAATATTTGTAGGAAATAAAAAATGTTGGAGAAGCATTTGGATCAGGCTTTCCCACTTGTTGCTTCAGCTCCTCTGTTTCACTCTGTTACAAAAAAGAGCTATGGAAATGAGCAGATAAAGCTATTGAGGCAATTAATTTATGATGGAATTTTACTAAAAAGGTTCTTGGAAACCAGAAATGTGAGTTTCACTAAGGGGCAATAAAGCAAAAATACTTCAGTGAATTTTAAATAATGATTTCAAGACAGTCATAATATTTCATTAAGTCCATCTCTTTAGAATTTTGGCAAAGATTAATTCCTTGAAAGTATATTCTACTTAAGAACATGTCATATCTATCATAATGAAAGATGAATCTTTCATTATAAAACATATCTTCACTAAGGTACCAGAAAGGCAGGAAAACTGATTTTTCTCTGTAAACATTTGAATGCATAAAAGATTAAAATAACAGATTATGAGCTCTACTGGAAGCAACTTCAATTTATTTTGGTTTATGGTTGGTTTGGTTGATGTTGGTATTTTACATTAGCTTGCATTCTACTACTGTGTTAGAGCAATATATAAAATCAATGAGCATTCAAGATAAAAAAGAACAGGGACACTTTCTTGAAACACTTATGATTGCATGTAATGATAAATCTCATACATATCATGCACTCAATTTTGTTTCCTTGTGTCTGTGCAATTCTGTCTTTTCATTATGGGATATTTGACCACTAAAGAAAATGGTGGAAACTTTTCATTCTAATTGACACCCCTCCCTGTTTGTTTTCAAGGTGATTTTGCACTGGTAATCAGATGTTCTGTTGTTTAAAAAACACACTCAATGTAGTGTGATCCTGAAATTTCACTTGCTTTTCTTCCCCAAAACAAGTCTCACATTTGGCTTGTGAGTCCAGCAGAATCATATTTTTTTCAGTCTTCTTGTTTTACTGTTTTTTATCCCATTGACTTTCTGTGAGGACATCAGCATTCTTTGAATCACAAGACTAAAATGCCAAACAAAATGCATTAAACTAATCTTCAACAAATATTTCCTCCAAGGAAATTGAAATCTGATATTGTATAAACTGGGAAGGGTGTGCAGAAAGTCATGACAGTTCATGCTGAGCAGGGTTGAGGTTATGAGTCTCAGACGTTGCCAGTCAGTCCCTGGTCATTCACCAGAATTGCTGTCAGTGAAACCAAACAGGATCTTCTTTCCCATTGCAACTTGATTTTCTCTGCATAATTAGTTTATAGGAAAAAAAAAAAAGGTTCGAGATCAGCTTCATAACCCATGGTTCTATCTATTCTCTCTTTTTCAATTGGAAAATAAAGTACACGACTTTTCTGTTCAGTTTAGGTGTTACCAACATTTACCCCTCTTGGCTGTAGACAGCATTTATGCCTCAGAGTTGAAAACAGCTTGGGACAGGAGCACAACCCTCTCCTGTAACTGGCAGCATTCACAGTCTTGGCTCTTTCTCGCCTGTTAAAGTCCCTGGCTTTGTTGATTCTAATTTAATACCTGTATGTTTTTTAAAGATTAACCCCCCTCCTTTTTTAATCAAGAGGCTGTTTTGCATCTCTAGATATTGATGGTTAGCAACAAGGTGGAATCTTTTTTTTTCCTTTTGAGAAGTGATCTGAATGCTGGTTTGACAGAACTGAAATCATGTAAGAAATTTCATCTGCTGTAGTTATTTTGCCTAAAAGCTGATCATTTATCTGACGTCATCAGGGAATGTGTTGTGTATACTTCCTAGAAAGATTTTTGCTTCTCAAACCCATGTTAATTGAAAGTCATATATTAAAACACTGCTCTAATGGAGGGCTGTTGGAGTAGAAGATAAAGGAAGAGAGATGAAGAAAAGCAGAAGTTAAAAATAATTAAAACATTTTAATATCATTTGGTATATTTAACAGATTATGAGGATGTGTCCTGCCTGTTTGTTCAGCACAGAAATAAGTAGGATTGGCGATGTTTGGAAAATTAGACTGTCAACGATGTTGTGGATAATGCTTCAGAGTATAAGTGCAAGTTGGTTTCTTTCTACTCATCAAAGAGGAGACTGCTATTAATAGAAAAGCATAATAAAAAAAATAAAGAAAAAAATCTGTGTATTTTTACTGAAGGTTTTTTGTTTTTTTTTTTCTCCTAAAGTTTGCTTCCAGTCTGATTTCCTGTGTTTATTGTCTCTTTTCCCCAAGGGAGATGCATTAGCAAGGCGTGGCTATGTGATGGCGATATTGATTGTGAGGATCAGTCTGATGAGGATAATTGCGAGGGCTATTTGTGTGGACCACCAAAATACCCTTGTGCTAATGATACCTCCATCTGCCTACAGCCTGAGAAGCTCTGCAATGGGAGAAGAGATTGTCCTGATGGATCTGATGAAGGCGATCTTTGTGGTACTTCTTTTACACACATTTTTCCTGATTATTCATGGCACTGTCTGTTGCAATACTTCCTGCTGAAAAACAAGTTCTCATGTTAATTGTAATGACATTTTATCAGTATAACCTATGTGAGGATTTATGCTTAGTTGAAATCACACTGATTTTATGCTCGAATTTTATGTTCAAATAAGGGAGAATCTAGTTCCTTAGGCTTTCATTTTCAAGTTCCTTAAAATATTCCTGGAGTTAAACAATTTAAAAGGTATTCATATGTAGGAAAGGATTTGAGCTCATTTCCAGTTCTCTCCAACTGCAAAATCTTGTAGAATGGGTTGGGTTGGAAAGCACCTTAAAGGTCATCTCATTCCAACCTTCTGCCATGAGCAGGGACACTTTCCACTATCCCAGGTTGCTCCAAGCCTTGTCCAACCTGGTCTTGAACACTTCCAGGGATGGGGCAGCCACAGCTGCTCTGGGCACCCTGTGCCAGGGCCTCCCTGAGAGTCAAAAATTTCTTCCTGATATCGAATCTAACCCTGCTCTCTATCAGTTTGAAGCCACTCCCCCTTGTCCTGTCACTCAGGGCCCTTGTCCAAAGTCCCTCTCTACTTCTCTTGCAGCCCCTTTAGGCACTGGAAGGGGCTCTAAGATCTCCCCAAAGCCTTCTTTTCTCCAAGCTAAACAATCCAAACTCCCAGCATGTCTCCAGAGCAGAGGTGCTCCAGCCCTTGGAGGGTTTTCATGGCTTCCTCTGGACTTGCTCCAAATGGTCCACGTCTTCCTTATGTTGTGGGCCCCAGAGCTGAATGTAGAACTTTAGGTGTGGTCTCACAAGAATAGAGGGGAAGAATCTCCTTCCTTTGAGGTCAGGCTTTATTTGATGCAGCCCAGGACACATTTGGCTTTCTGGGCTGCAATCTCACGTTTCCAGGTCATGTTGTGCTTCTCATCCACTAACACCTCCACATCCCTCTCCCCAGGGTTGCTCTCAATCCATTCTTTCCGCAGCCTGTATTTGTGCTTAGGGTCACCCTGACCCTGTGCAGATCCTAATACTTGGCCTTGTTGAACTTCAAGAGGTTTGCGCAGGCCCATCTTTCCAGCCTGTCAAGGTCCCTCTGGACCTCCTGTATCAACCACACAACTCAGTCTCATCAGCGGGGTGCCCTCAATCCCACTGTCCATGTTGCTGATAAGGGTGTTAAATGATGTCAATCGCAATACTGGCTCCTGAGGATCACGACTTGGACACTGAGCCATGCTAGAACCTTGAAAAGTTGCAGTAAAGCTACCATGATGAATGCTTACACACAAGATAATTTTAAAAATAAGCACAGAAATCTGTTTTAGAAATGTAAAATTTGGTTTACACTTCTTGGAGGTTTTTTCTGCATTTTAGTTGACCTGGTAAATTTAAGAATATACAGTATAACAGACAGCCCTTGCAGCCCTTAATTCTTATTTTTTTTTCCATGTTATTTCAGATGAATGTTCACTTAATAATGGTGGATGTAGCCATCAATGCTCTGTGGTTCCTGGAGGAAGAATTGTGTGCTCCTGCCCTGCAGGATTCAATCTTGGTGTAGACAACAAAACTTGTGAAATTATGGATTACTGTACCAAGCACCTTAAGTGTAGCCAAGTATGTGAACAGCATAAGAATACTGTCAAGTGCTCATGTTACGAGGGCTGGAAGCTCAGTAAGGATGGAGAAAGTTGTGTCAGTAGTGGTAAGTTGAAATTCAGAGTATGTTGAGTATTCAGGATGTTCATAGCTGTTGTGGCCATTAACTGAGAGGTTATTTCACCTTTTTTTTTTCTGTAAAAGAAATATAGGCTGAGATTATCCAAATGTGGGGCTGATGGCAATCTAAGGTCTCATTAAAGCTGCCCCTATTCCTGATGGGCAAAAGAGTATTTAAATATTGGGTTGTTGCTAACCTAAGAATGTTAATACCAAATATTTCCAAGAATGTTAATACCATATAATTCTGAGATTGTTTTAATTTTTATACAGTTTTTAATATATATTTAGTATGCATGCGTGTATACACACATGTATATATATATTATATGTACTATTTGGGGGATTTACTATGTATTTTTAAAAAATGATCAATCTATTACATCATGATATTGATCACTAGTAGTTGAGGTTTCAGAAGGTTAGTTTTGAATGTGCTGCCTGTTAGCATTCAAGATTTAAGCTGGTTTTTTTCCCTCAAACATTCTGGTACTTATTTTTTGACAGCAGTAAGAGCCTGTTCAGCTTGCTAATCAAGATGAAAATCGACATGAGCCAAAACAGGGCAGGAGAATGTATCCCCCTTGTTATTCACTATTAATAAGTACTGAAGCATAATTTAGAAACCATGTTAAGGGTGTGTTTTGCAAGCGCAGTGTTGTGTGTAAAATAGAAACGTGCATGTGCAAGATAAACTCTCATCACATCTTTACCTGCCCTGTAGAGAATTAAAAATAGTATTGATTTTGTTTAGATTTTCATCATTTCAGTTCAGGATTCTTTGATGATTTTATTCTATATTATCTTTATTCTTTGACAGTATCTTAGTGATTCTGAACAGATATATCTCCCAGACTCTCTATTGCTTATTTGGATGTTTTATAATTCAGTAAATATAATTAAGATATTTATTTATTCTTACTCACAGGTGATTGCTTTTAAAGTTATTGCTTTATGTCAGTACTTTGGTCTTGTTCTCAATGTTTTTTGATCAATCTGATTTTCTGTATTATGGACATTTCCAGTAATTTTTAAGAGTGCATTCTTACTGGGTTGGAGAAATGAAAGGATTAAAAGCATTTAAGACACTGTCAGTAACTTATATGAGGAAAGATTGAAGCAAACTTTAAATTAAATCAGGCAGAAATGACCAATATTTGGAAACTAAAGGGCAAAAAACCAAAGTGAAATATACTCACTTGTGTTATAAAATAAGAAAAGTGAGACTACAGTTTCTCCGTTTTTCCTAAACCCGTGAGATATTTCTGCTTAATGTTTACTGATGATGGCAAGAATCTGAAGCTACAAATTGATTTTTCCAGATTTTTTTCAAAGAATGTAAAACTAAATATATGATCTGAGACTTGTGATGTCAGCTGATACAAAGAAAAATGATACCTTTCTTTACAAACTGTAATGATCCTATTCCAATGCCATCAAAGCTGTGACAAAATTATTCCTTATTAAATATGACATTTGCTTTTATAGTCACTAATAATCTTGGGCCCCTTGAATTTATTTAATTCAAAAGGCATGAGAAGTCGTCTGGAGAACAAATCCTCTGATACTTCCGTTGTTGACTGTGGAGATCATTTTAGTGAAGTGAGCACAATTTTGGTTCCATTTGTGAATCTGTGAGCCTCAAAATGTCCACATCATTTAAGTCTCTGGGCATGAGATCTTGAATGAACTAAGAATAAAGAAAAAGCTTTTACATAATACTGTTACAGGTAAAGTTCAAAGTGACCTTATGAAGATGAGCTGTCCCCCAAATGCCAAACTACTATTTCAATAATAGCAGTTGTTTTGAAGTAATTCTTAGAATAGCCACAGTGATTTAAAATGCCTTGAGCCAGGAGTAGGTGTGTATTATATTAGACTAGTAACTAATAATCTGTTTTCCCGAAGACAAAAAATTTACTCAAAAGAAAATTATAACATTGTCCTTTAGCTACTTTTTTTTTTTTGCTACCTGAAATAGCACTTTCATATATATAGGCAAACATTTCAAAAGTACACAGCAATAATATGTAAAGTTAGTATGCAGCACGTTTCCCGAATATGGTAAAAACTTTTATTTTTGAGTCCATTAGAATAGGAATATGAATGCTGAAAGTGCAGTAATGTATGTGATTTTGACCTTTTTCTTTTTTTTTCTGATTGCATATAAGAATCAAAAAGTGTGTTTGTCAGACGAATCTAATGAACTTCCAGAAAAATTAGGAGTTACAGTTTTAAAAGTATATAGAACTAAAATCCTCGATTTGAGCAGTTCTTTTCTTTCTAGCTTCTCTTTCAATGTCTCTCTCAAAGCCTTTCTTAATTTCCCTTGTTGTCTCTTATTTCTGCTTACGTTGTCTCCATTTCTTGAGGGTTTTAAGTGTTGGTTTTTTTCTCCTTCAGTTTCTCCTCTTTCCGTGTCTCTTGTTTTCATCTCGTTTGCTTTTTGCTGTTCTGGCATTGTTACATGACTGACTTCCCAAAGACTAAACGTTTCGTTTACATTTAAATTTGTATTGATTGAACTAAGAGTATGTTACAGAGCTCCATTATTCAGATAGAAAGTCGATACAAATTATATGTTTTCATACTCTTGTTCCTGGTTTCTCTTGGAACACATTTCAAAATAAGTTGTGCTGATATATTGTACTTGCTCTTTCAAATGATAATAATCATTCAGAAAAAAAATACTGTTCTTTAAAGATATTTAAATTCCATGTTTACATTCAACCTTTCAGACTTTGGTATAATAAATGTTAGATGAACTTAGAAACACTTAGCTTAGTTTAAAATTGACTGTCAACCTTTTCTAAGCTGTGGGAAATCTGTTATATCAATTCATGTGTATATAGATATTTGCAAAATAGGATGATGAGTCTGTCTGTTTGATCTGTTTTAGCTGATTTGAAATTCAATTTTGTTATAATTTCCAGATGGCTATCAATACTAAAATCAAGCGAGGGGAGGCAAGGGAAGGTAGTCCAATCTCTGAGCAATGTCAGACTTTTAATGAAGTTTTTTTTCAGAAGCTTTATGGAATTATTGTTTTTCTTTGAGGTAATTTTCATAGAAGCACGGTGCAGATTACTTGCTGTGCTACTTTTGTTGCAGTAAGCTTCAATCAAAAAATAGAATTTTTTTGAAGAAAGAATTTTAAATGTAACCCACTGGAAAATGTGAGGCATTCTTCTTTATATGCAGTCTTTTTTATTTATTGTTTAGGCAGTTTTCTTCTATCACAGGTTTTTTTACAGCTTTTCATATAGTTCATACTTTGTTTGTATCATGTATTTTATACACTAACCTTTATGGTAAAAAAGAGTGATGCATTTATGAAATCAGAAGGCCCAGGAAATGCATGATTTTCCTTTAATAAATTGTTAACAGTTAACTTTCTGTAAAGTTTTAAAGAATGTAATCAATAACCATTATATTGATTTGAATTTTTTCCAAAATGTTCTTAATCAACTTGCAGAATAAAAGGTACTTGCTCTCAATTTCTAGAAGAAATTTCTGGGAAAATAATGTCAAATTTTGATTTTATAGGGTGATGGAAGCAGATTTTCTTTTTTAAAAAATTGATTTGATTGAGCCTGAGAATTCTAATTCACTAAAATGTAGCTGATTTTATAGAGCCGTTGAACAATAAGGTTGGAAGGAAGATCAAAGGCTAGTTAATATTGCTGTTCTTTCCAAGACCTTCAAGACACCTTCAGTGTTAAACTCCAAGTTTCCCAGGGGTGAGATGTTTTGTTGCCTCACTCTCCTCAATATTTTTGGTTTTCTGTCTTTCTGAGTCTTCCTGGTCCAGTTTAAGCCTTTAATCCTTGGCCTACTTGTTATTTATATAGAACACAGGATTTTTCCTGTTTTTGATTCATAAGCCTTTTCTGTCTTCAGGGAATTTTATGTGTTTCCACTCATCATCTTATTGCAATTTTTTTAGACTAAGCAGTTCCAGATGGTTCATTCTTCCCTCACAGGCCATACTTTTGAGACCTCTTGGAACACTTGCTCCTTTCCTCTTGCATTTCTGTATTGATCAACACTCTTCTTTAAGAGTGTTGATCTCCTCTGTTTTCAGAGGAGGGTAAAATACTAAAGGCTGTTGTCAGCCAAGCTTAGGGGGAGTGGAAGGGTTATGTCATATTTATTTCAAGTGTAAACCCTGTCAAGATCCCATTGAACTTTAATACTTTCCTTCAGTGTACTTGATAATTTGCACCACAGGTTATTTATCTTAAGCTGTAATTCCTCTGCTTTGAATGAAAGAAACCCACCCAAAAGAGCACACATTTTTTAGGTTTCTTTTTTTCCCCATTGTGCTTTTAATTACTGAGAAATATAAAAAAAAGCTACTGGTGGTGATCATGACTTGTGTTCTTATGCATTGGGATTGCCAAAAAAGTAAAGATATCAGTAGCCTGTGGTTTCCTGCATAATAGCTGCCAATTTATCAGAATTTGGGAAGTGCCATTAAAGTGTTTCTCAAGTTCAGATAACTGGTACTTGTGAAATAGCTTCTAATGTCAGTGATCCTGTTCTTCATTAAATTATTTAGCTACTGCAGAGCTTTGAAAAATTGGCTTTGCAGAAAGTCATTCATTGCTTTAACAAATAGGAGGATCATTTGGAAAGTTCAAGCCAGATTGTGAACAAGTGCCTCAAGAGCAGAAACACAGCTCTGCTGAGGTACCTGATTAGCTTAAAACATCACAGGTAATTTAGTCTGTGTGTGCAATTGGTGTCAAGAGGAGCTGTGTCTCCAGGTGAGGGAGCTCCAGGAAGAAGTGAACAGGCTACGAGCGACGAGCAAGAGATAAACTGATTATTTTCAGAGACTCTCAAGAGCCTTGAGCCTCCATTTTAGTGGAGAAGCAGGAATATTGCCTATTGCCATAAACTGCCAATAATTTTTTGTATAAATGGGAGTTTAATTGTATGGAAAGCAAACCTTCCAGTATGATTTGTGTTTTGCGCTAGGAGAAAGGACTGGGGGGGGGGGAAAACAGCTATGTTCCCCCACCCCGAAAAGGATTGCTGTGAAAAAATACCTTTATTAAATATACTGAGTTGATTCAACAGTTTATAGGATTGTCGTCCTTGTTTGTTTTTTTAGCACAGCTACTTGCTTGAAAAACCTTTCCTAATCTATGTAAGAACTATAATTAAAAAAATCAATTTCATTGACCAATGCAAAGCGTGTTGACAGATATTTATATGGAATTTGATATAAACTCATTGGCACAAATCATGTAGCATTAATTGATTAGCAAAGGAAGGAGAAAGTCACTGGTAGCTGGATTTGTGATGACACGTATCAATAAGCATGTAAAATGTTCATTTTCTTGCTTGTTAGTTTGGCACGAGGGGGTTTTTTTAAGCACTTCAGTTGAAAATACAAGGTACACTGTATATTCAGAAAGTACATTATATATTAGTAAATTGTTTCAGCTAATTGGTCTTTGAAACAATGTGTATTTTAATTGATTAATTTTTCTGAAACTTTTGAGAAGCAGATTTAGCATTTGGTAACGTGACATTTTACAGCTGAAATTATGGGCTCATTGTGCTAGAGCTACAAAACATAGTTCAATAGTTGAGCTTGATATTCCCAAATTTAATGTTTAATATCGATAATTTGGATCAAAGATAATGCTAGAAGGGAGAATTAAGAAGTCTGTGGTACTGAAAAAGTAATTGAAAGACTCCTTATCAAAAGATGAATTATTTTAATCATTTGTTCCTCCTGATAAAATATTCTGTTGTTCACCTTCCACTTGTCATTTATATCAATTTGTAGCAATATCTTTTTTTATTATTCTTTTGAAATGTATAATCTTCTGCTTCCAGATCCATTTGAGGCTTTCATAATTTTTTCCATTCGACACGAGATCAGAAAAATTGATCTTCACAAGCGTGACTACAGCCTGTTGGTTCCTGGCTTAAGAAATACAATAGCCCTTGATTTTCATTTCAGTCAGAGTTTGCTGTACTGGACAGATGTGGTAGAGGACAAAATTTACAGAGGCAAGCTCTCTGATACTGGAGGTATGGATTTAACCTTTATTTTCTTAACAGTAAGAACAACTGCAGTTGCAGGGCGTTAGACCTGATCAGTTGTAACTGAGCTGCCATTCACAGAAACAGAATTTATGATGGCATTCTGCCTTTGAAAAGGTGTATATCTTGTTTGTACTTGATGTCGAGCCAGAAAAAGGCTTTTACTATCAAAATTTCCTTTTGCAATAGGTTATAGGGGGAAGAAAATGGCAAATGCAAAGGTTTGGTATTTCTTCCTGGTCCAATGAGTGCAATATTGATTTATTTCATTTTTTGTAACTTATCTTTACCTTATTAAAAAAGTATAAGTATTTATCAGATGTCTGATAAATTATCTCAGTAGATGAGAGATTCTGCTTCAAAATCTTACAGCATCCACAAAGCCTTTTTCTTTGCCCTGGTGACACAATGATAACCTATAATTTAATGTATTTTCGTAACATATACAAGAGTTTCTACAAAATGCTCTTTGAAGCTCATGTTCCAATGCTTTCATTCCTGCATGAGCTAAAAGGTAGACCCCAAACAGGGCTCTCCCTGCCACGTCTGACGTGTCCCAGTCTTTCAGTTTTCTCTTTTTCTGACTGAGAAAGGAGGCAAATCAAGCTGCATGATTTTAGTTGAGTATGTCTTGACCCTGGGAGGCAAATCATGAGTGTGGCCCTCACAGAAGGTTCGAAAGAGGTCCCTGGGAATAGGACACGCTCATCTCTCCCTGTTACTCTGAACGTGGTCTCTGGCCTCCGTGCAAAATTCCAGAGCTTATCTTAGGAAAGCATCATAAAAATTTCTATTACTGTGGAATGAAACTTATTTGTGTAATTGCCGAAAGTACTTATCTGCAGCAGCCTGTCACATTTGTAAAGAAAAAAATGTCACATGGAACAAAGTGTTATTATCCATTAGATATAAAATACTAAGGAATTTACTCCAGGAATTAATGAAATTATATGACTTGTATGTCCATGTTCACTATTCCAGTCTCTACATTAGTTCAAGGATTTTTTACCCTCTCTTTTTTTGTTTTCTTCTTTTTTTGTTTTGTTTTGTTTTGTTTTTTCTAAGGTGTCAGTGCCATAGAGGTTGTAGTACAACATGGCCTGGCTACACCTGAAGGTCTTACTGTAGATTGGATTGCAGGAAATATTTACTGGATAGACAGCAATTTGGACCAAATTGAAGTAGCAAAACTAGATGGCTCTTTGAGAACAACGTTAATAGCTGGAGCTATGGAGCATCCAAGGGCTATTGCTTTGGATCCCAGATATGGGTAATTATAAAAACATTACTTTTTCTGGTTGTAAAGTATTTTAAAGTTAGAGGTTTAAATGTGAGATTGTGATTGTTTCATTACATTTTTCTTTGCTGTGAATTAGTTTCTGGGTTATCTTTAACAGTTCTTGAAAGTATATTTTGAGTGATAAACAATCCACTATTAGTGTGTTTTGCCCCTGTAAAAACAGTTTAAGAAAAGGTAAATCAGGAGATCCAAGGATCTGTTTGTTGGCAATTTACTTCCTTTCCATGCTGTTGTTTCATTTGGGTTTTTTTTTTTTAATGTGGATGATGGTAACTGGAGCCTCTGGTCTGATCTTTCTGGGTGGTTAAAGGACAGATTTAGGCGTTGCTCAGGTGATTTGTCTCACTTAGAGACTGATTTTTGTGGTGGGACTATAAAAGTATAGCTTAGATGTTTCTGGAAGCCTAATGGCTGAGTGAAGTAAATCCCACCTTTGGTGTTTGGTTCTCACCTTTAAAGTGGAGATAATCTTTGCCAGGTTCTGTCTTATTTTTTTCTACCTATTCATTAGGGATATTCTATAAACCAGAATATTAGGTAATAGTCAATAGCTACATTCTCTTCTCATAATTATTGTTCTTTCAGAGAGGAAAAAAAAAAGCAACAGTTAAAAAACAGTGACAAAACCAAAAAACCCCAAACAAACTTAAATGTGGCCAAAAATAATACAAATTGAGTTCGCAAAGTCAGGATATTTAATATTGTTTTGGAACATGCTATGATCTGTCCTGTGTCTCCAACAAATATTTCTTTCAGAAACAAAGCAGTGAAATAAAAATAAAAATTGATAAAGGTCCAAAATGTTGGGACCTAAATTGTGAATTAGGATGTGCATGCTTTAAAGATTAAGGCTATTACCCTCTCGACTGAGATGCTGGAAAGCTAATTTACAGAGTGCATTGCTTATCTATAAAGATCTTTGAAAAGAGGCATCCTGTTGGCAGAAAAATTGGCAGAGAAGTTGTTCAAATTAAATGGTTGGGAGGAAAAAAAAAAGAAATCAAATCACCACTCTTCCTGAAACTGAAGGCTTAATCTACCTTTTGAAAAGCTAGGAGCAATTGATGCTACATTATGTTAGAAGTAAGAAAAGAACAAAATCTTTAAACATAGACAGGAATAGCTCCTCAATCTTTTCACAAATAAATCTGAATAAACAAACACTGACAATTCAGAGAAAAGGGTTGTGTTAGGACTGCACAAATCCTGTATGCCAATGGAGGCAAAGCTGTCATAGCTGCATTCCAACCTGCAGTGGGGCTGAGGGGTGTTCTCAGTCCACACATGTACAGATGTGTGTAAAATAAACATCTGTAGATGATAAACACACTCCTGGCCACACAGATCTACACAAAGAGAAACTGAGCATTGAAGCAAGAAAACAACCCCAGTGGGCTCTGTTAACCTCTCGGGCTGTTTAGTGGGAAATATGAAATCTTGTCAAAAGTTTTGTTACAGTCTGGCTCTTTGCAATTAACTCTTTACAACTAACCACAAGTTTTGCTATCAAATACATTGTTTTCCTTTAACAAGTAAGGAGAGTTTGTGTTGTTGTTGAAAATTCAAGACCTAAGAACAGTTAAGTGCATTTTTGGCCTCTTGGTGATGCTGCTTCTGTCACTTAAGACACTTCTTTGGTTACACAGATGAAAGCTCTCCTTGGAAAAACGTTGAAGATGGTACAAAACTGAGAGAGCCGACCATACAATATGTCTTTGAAGTTTTCTTAGCGAGTCCAATCTGTATAAAATTCATTATTGACATAGCCACATCTAGGAGTCGTTATTGGAACACTCCTAATAATAGATGAAAATCTCTGGTTTAGCCTGTTCCTTGATCCCTGTTACCTCAGTCACCTTTCTTCCCATTCTCCCCTCCCCATCCTTCTCATCTGTGGATTGCTTTCAAAGGCTCTCATTATAATTTCTTTTAATAAGCTGGGTTTCTGATGATAGATGGAAGACAAGATAAGCTGCTACTGTATATGGACATGAAAAAGGGAATGCTATTAAACTCCTAGTTTTAAAATACTCCTATTATTTTCATGATTGTTGTAACACTAATAATTAAATATTACGTTCATGATACACTGTTTCTTCAAGGAATTTATATAATTGCTCAAACTGATCTATGTTTAGTCCTTTCATTTAAAGCATGTAAATGTTTGAACCTTTGTTTTCCAACTGTTGTCTTATTAAACCATTTCAAATTATTTTTAATTCTTTAATATTTTCTTCTATCCATTTTCTTTTCCTCTTTCTCCCACCAGAATTCTGTTTTGGACAGACTGGGATGCAAACTTTCCTCGTATTGAATCCGCTTCCATGAGCGGAGCAGAAAGAAAGATCATATATAAAGATATGGATACTGGGGCCTGGCCCAACGGCCTGACTGTGGATCACTTTGAAAAAAGGATAGTATGGACAGATGCCAGGTAAAGTGATGGCAGCATTCTTGTTGTCATTTATAAATCCTTATTCTTCCACACAGAAGTGTGAACTGGACATTAAGAGCCCTGTACAGGCACATGGACAGTGGGTACATGGCTTTAATTGCCCTGCCAGCTGTGGTACCACCCATGGCTCCTGGCTCCCTGTGCCTTAGAGAGCAGTTCCCATATGTCCTCCCTGACACTCATCCAGGGAAGGCCCAAGTTAGTTCACTACTTTTTTTCTAAATTAATCGCAAAGGAAACTGAATTTCCTGTTATATTTTTCACAACATGGAGATAAATTGAAGCATTGTAGAAGCAAACCAGTATTTCATGTCTAGTTAAGTTAATGTGAACTAAACCTTCTCTGAAGTTAAAGACTGCAGTGTAAACCTTCTTTGGTCTTGCAAGGTTTTTACACATTTTGCCCAATGTCATAATGGTTGTGTGGTTTTTATTTTATTTTTATGTAATCTTAAATTTGGGGTTGTCTTGTAGATCGGATGCCATTTATTCTGCATTGTATGATGGAACCAGCATGATAGAGATTATACGGGGTCACGAGTATCTTTCTCACCCTTTTGCTGTTTCTTTGTATGGGAGTGAAGTATATTGGACAGATTGGAGGACCAACACTCTCGCAAAAGCCAATAAATGGACTGGCCAAAATGTCAGTGTAATACAAAAAACAAGTGCTCAGCCATTTGATCTCCAGATATATCATCCAAGTCGCCAGCCACAAGGTGAATATTTACAGACTAATTAATTACTGTTCCTCTGAGGGGGAAATAAGTATTTTTTTAATATATGACTATCTGTATATGAATTTGCCTTGAACTGTCATACTCAGCTCTAGATGAAGTCAGGTGCACACAACCCATGTGGAAGAAGTTTTTATGAAAACTAGCAATGCTGAGAAAAGAATTCAATATGTATATTTATTGTGATATATAACTGTGATTATTTTGTACATAAATATAGGACAATAAAAAACACCACTGGAGGATGACTACCAATTAGTTACAGAATGTTCCATGCTCTCTGGATAAATTTCAGCTCTTCTGGCAAGAAGTTGATGTTAATAGAAACTACTTTAAAATTCATCTCATGTATACTTGTTGGGTTTAGTTGGGGTTTTTTTAATACTGAGAAATGATACTTTGTTTTTCTTCTCATCCAGAGTTTGCAGTGTTCAGTAAGCCATTTAGACTTTTCTGTTAGTAGGTTCTGAGCAATCTTGATTTGAAAACATTAAATCCTGACAATTTTGGATGGCTTTGTAAATGTATTGGAACCCAGTTCTGCATTAGTTATACATAGAAAACTATGGATAGGGCTCTAATGTAGATGAGTACCAGCAAGTAAAATTCTCCCTGCACGCTAATAGGCAAAAGATTTGAGGAATGCTCTCTAATAGCATGTGGAAAAATGGAGAGCAATGAATACAACTCACTGTTGGTTCATGTATCAGAGCGTGATGACAACTGTGACCTCCTCATCTACCTCACAATATGTGACATGTATTGTCAGGATACATTTTTCTGATGGTTTTATTTTAAAATAATAATGAATGTATATTGAAGAAGAATGTTACTTTTTTCAGTGGATGTCAAGTCTCTTGGACTTCATAACTTTTTGAAATAAGCCTCTTATTTCTCTCAAAAATTTACTTTTTAGGGCAGGGTACAATTCTAAAAAGCTGTCTGACTTCTACTCAAGACAGTATGTATGCCCTGGGTGTTAAAATATGGGTGGAATAAGTATGCATCTCTGCACATGCCTTTCTAGTAATGCTTTTTGCTTTTTAGTTTGTTTGGGGGTTTTCGGGGGGGATATTTTTTGGCAATTTTCTTTCAATTGGTCAGCGCCTGAACTTTGGGATTTGAGAAACTGTGTTCCGTATTTGGTGTCTTCAGAGTAGCAGTAGAGTTTCTATTTGCCTTGTCTTGCTGTCAGAAAAAGAAAACTATTTTGTGTTTGGACCAGGTCCAGGCAGTGTCTTTGGAGAGATTCTGTAGCCTAGGAAGACATCAGTCAGTATTCCACAGCCACAGATATCTTGGCCTCAAGGCAAGTAAAAGCTGTAGAAGAGCTTTCAGGGGTTTTTTTTGCCAAAATCAAGAAGTTCAAATATCAAGTTGTGTAATTGCAGCTTTTATTTTATGAGGTAGGAAACATCGGATACCAATTTATGATTGTCCTTCTGGGTTTGCTCTAAATTATTGTTTCTCAGTGGAAGCAATTTCTTTTTCTGAGTCTCCAGTACCTTGCTTTATTGGAGCTAGAGAATAGTGGTGATACTGCCTGTTTACTTGTTAATTTTTCTTTTGAATTTGTAGTTATTTTGCAATAAATGAACAAGATAGCATGCAGCTTAGAATCCCAAAATAAAATTTACAGTAGGTTTACACCGCAAAATGTCAGTATAAATATAGCACTGAAGGATGAACATTTTGTAATTTCATCTCCATAGATCTACATCTGGGTCACCTATGTAGGTGAAAGTTTATTAGCTTTTAATATACATCATGCAAGTTATCTTGATTGAAATAAAGTAGAGCAGAGCTAAATAAATTCTTGTAGCCTAAAGCAACAGTATTCCAGTCAATCTCGGACAGGTGCTAATTTAAGGTGGCGAAGTCAGAGTGAGATATTTGTGTGGCTGATAAGTTCATCTGTCAGTAAACCACAGGGGATTGTGGAAGGCTTCTTACCTAACGCAGAATATTCTCAGGAATATGGGCTTTTAAGGCCCACTCATCCTCACAGAATCAAAGCTGTGTGTCAGGAATGCTGTTAAGATGGCAAACACAGGGTTTCTAGGAAGATTTTTGGTTTTTTTAACTATCATTGTATTTTAAAAATCCACTTGCTGCACAGAATAAGATCTTCTATTTTAGTCACAAGAATTTGTACCAGGAGGATAGTGTACTACTGAGGATAGTGATAAGAGGGGAAATGTAGTGCATTGGAAGGATCACAGCTTGAAAACACTTAGAAAGCTGTGAATTTCTCACACATGCCCCATTTTTTTTAAATTTCTCAAGGTTATTTGTTTGAATTAAAATTAAAAACCAAACATGGCCATGGCATTATTTTTCTTTCTGCAGATGAAGTTTTTATTTAAAACCCAGGACAAACAGTACAATAACTGTTGAATATAAAGTATATTTGTACCTCTGGGCTCTTTTGTAATTAAAAAATGAAAAACATTTAGCTTCATAGCACTGTTTTGTTACAATATTCTATTGAGGCCCAGATTGCCAACTGTTTAAAATAACTAACTTTTTACGGAAATGTACCTTAAGATGGGGAGATTTTAAAAAAATTATTAATTTGAGATTTTTATCTGACCTCTGTATATCTTCTTTTTGCTTCAAAACTAGCAGAAAGTTTGGTCTATGTATAATAAATAATGAAAAATATATACAATTGTTCTGAACTTCAAGAAGAATTGTGATAACTTTGCCCTAATAATGTTCTTCTTTATTTAATTTTATGGTGAATATGTAAGATTTGATTAGGTAGTGTACTGACTAATTCTTGAAGTGAATGACTGAAAACTGAAACAGAAATAGAGATGAAAGAAAATAAATATTTATTTTAGAACTAATTGATCAGTCCTAACTTGCATATTTCAAAGATCTGTGCTAAAATAAATATAATCAGATAGTATAAGGATTTTAACTTGGCTGACTACTTTGGCCTTATGAAAAGCATTTCTATTGAAAGTATTGGCAGTGAGCAGAGGATTAGATCTATAACTGGTTTTAAGTATGAATGGGAATCGATTGCCATTTGAAAGCACCCTTTTGATGTAACTGTAGTGCATCTATGTGAAGGTGTAGGCAGAATTTAAACATCTTGTGCACCATTAAAGATCAAACTTTGTCTCACTAAAATCTGGTGCCACGAAGGGACGAGTTCAATATGAAGTTAACGCAGGGGATAAGTTGGCCGTAGGAAATGCGCATTGAGAGGTTGTCAGACTAAGTGTTCATTTGTCAGCTGGTGATGGAATGTCTGAGGGGTTTTTTTAAGGGTTACTGGTCAAGAAAAATAAACATTGTGTTTAAATAAAGTTTTAGAGAGCAGTCAAGAAGTAATGTGGTGACACTGACATGTGCATATCTGTGCACAGCACTGTAAGAGGAATAGATTGACAAGCAATCAGCAGTGGAAATCAATTAAATAATGAAAAAGGCTGTCCAGTCAGTGAAAATGCCAGTTCTGTGGGTTGCTGTGATCAAAAGGAAAATAGATTGGTGGAAATGATTAGGAAAGGAATAAAGCAGCACAGGTAGTGAACTGTGATGCTGTATAAATCCATATCACTCCCACATCTTGAATACTGTATACAGATCATATAAAACACATTAAGAAATCTTGACAGGCTGATCAAGAGGATGGGAAAGGTTTAGGTCTGAGGACAACTGGGCTGATGCTGCTTGAAATTGAAATGCAACTTATAGACAGGCTTCTGTATGATGGCAGTCTGTGAAATCATAAATGGCATGGAAAAGGTGAGTAACAAATACTTATGAGGTTATTCCTAATAGAAATGGAAGGAAGTGTTAGAATAAGCACAAGGAAATAAGAACTAAATTTTTGAGAGTCAGAGTAATAACATATCCATGTGCCTTCAGGAAAATTAGTTTTTATTAGAAAATAAAGAGCAGGCTTAGCTGTTATTCAGTGAAAGAAGTGTGAATATGAAAGGAATATATAAATATGTGCAGCTAGAAGTAATGTTTAGATTATGGTACTTTGTTCCTAGAGTTGTGCATTCGTGTGGAAACAAACACGTCTGCTTTATAACACTTCTTTTTCCACCAATTTTGTGTTCTGTGCTATTTGAAGGGAATTGTGATGTGAACAGACAGTACAGAATAAGACTGACTCCTTTATGGATGCTGGGAGCATGCTTGAACCACAACACTTTCTTTAAAATGATCGTTAACCAGCATTCTTTTTTTTTTTTTTTCTTCTCTATGTTCTTCTATTTGAATTTCATACGCAAATAGAAGCTTTGGTGGAGAAGAACATAATGCACTTCTTGCACAGAAGCACAGGATAGAGATTCTTTTTCTTAGACCCAAAGTAGATCCTTGTCACAGACGGTTGTATGCAGACGGAGGTTCCACAGAAGTACTGTTTTTTATGGGCAAATAAATGAAAGGAAATGGAGTTTTACAAAACATATGAACAAATTTTACAATGTCACAGAAGCAGGGAAAAAAAATGCCAAAATATTGCAGGAGGTTGAATCACTGCATGGTCTCCTGACATCACTTACAATATAAATGATTCTATGATCTCCTTCACAATATTGTCAAAACCCTAAGAATCATAGGATAGATGGCTTATATTTACTAATAATTCATTAATGATTACTGTCTGGAAAGGCTCCTTGAAACTTATTAACTTTGAGGTCTTTTCTTCAACTTCACATTTTTTGTTCTTGCACATGAGGTTGTGAATTTATTACAAGAGATCACCCCAGATTTTCTCACATTGTTACTACAGATACAAGAAGAATAATGTTAAATAAACATTTGTCTATTGTAGTTTTTGGGAAAGACTGAGTGGCCTCCAGTGCTGCCAATGCTTAAAAGGGACAAATGGGATGACTTTATAGAAAAAAATAAAAGCCTGTGATTTTTTAATTGAATAATGGCTACAATTTTCATTAACCTGTTTATCCAAGGTTTTGAAAGCTTCATTATTCGTGTAGTATTGGTTAGACAAATAAATAATGAAAGGATTCAGGACTTGATGCATAAATATAAGGAAGCATGCGCTATTGGAAAAGAAATGGCTCAATGATGCAAACTGAGTTTGTCTTCAAATTGTAGTGCTTGAGTTTGATCTAATTTTATTTTGTAAAAGAATTCATACATCAGATTGCTCTAGTTATCTAATTACTTGTATGGCAGCCTAGCACAATGTTAGAGGAATAGATTATACACTAATTGGTTTTGTTAATTATAAGTTTGTCTTTGAGTCAGTCATTCCCACTTCCCTTTTCATCAGTGTGAATTTTAAAAGGCTTTTTTTTAACAAAAGGAAAAATCGACATTACTTTCTGTTTCTGCTTGAAATGTCACTTCAGCAGTGCTCTGGAACTGCGGGTTTATTATAATGAATGCAGATAATAAGAATGATTTCCAGGTTTTTGTAAGACTAAGAGGTCTTCTCTGGTCAGCTTTCTTCCTGCTCTTTAAAGCAATTTTAGCACATCTTATTCAATCAGTGAGCTATAGGGAGCTACTTGTGAAAACCTACACTTAGGAGAGGTTTTACTTTGAGAAAAGTAGAAATTCTTTGCTGTTTTCTTTTTGGTTTGGTTTGGTTTGTTTTGGGATTTTTTTGTTTGTTTCTTTGTTTGGGTTTTTTGTTTTGAGGGGGGTTTTTTTTGTTTTGTTGTTTATTTTTTTCCTTTCAAAGTACCTTTGCTTGTTAGATTTCCAACCGATATTCTAGTAGGTAGATCAAATTGAGAGAGAACATTGAATTTGCCGAAGTTCATCTCATAATTTAAGCTTTGACTGTGCTTTCACAAAATTAAATCTGTTTTCCAGGTCCTCGTCATATTAACTTTTTTTAAACCCATGTGTCCTGGTGAGGAGTTTAAAATTCTACACATTTAAATCTTATGAATAGGCTGCAAAATTAACATCTCCCTGGGAAAAGTTTATCCAGTGGCTTCATGAAGTTACAATGATAAATTTTGTGGCTCTACTAACAAAAACCAAAATACATCTAAAGATGTATATTTTTGAACTAGAGGTGAATATTAGCTGACAAAAAATGATTACAGCACAAGCTCAGTTAATCACTGAGACTGGGTTTATCTTCAGACAGAACTTTTACCACTTCCTCACAACTGTAGTTTATGTCAGTTTGACAAACCTTAATTCTAAGAAGTGTTTTTACATTTTTGTGCCTCTCAATTATTCAATTTTAGCTTCCAACCCTTGTGCTGCTAATGAGGGCAGAGGTCCCTGTTCTCACATGTGTCTGATCAATCACAACAGAAGTGCTGCCTGTGCCTGTCCACACCTGATGAAACTGGCTTCAGACAAGAAAACATGTTATGGTAAGTTTTCCTCCCACAGCCTGACAATTGAATTGGGTTTAGAATCAATGAACAAATTAATCTTAAAAAAAAAAATCCCTACAGTGCTTTTTAATGATGTGTTTTAAAGGAGCATCTACTTTTTGAGAATCGATAACTTATTCTGATAGTTGAGGTCTGTGGTGCTTTGATATTTGCTACCACAGCCATTTCTTTATGCTGCTTGTGTGTGTGATGTGTTAGTGAAACTTATCTCTGCAAAACAGAGAGCTTTATACTGTAATGTGCATCATCCCAAAATTGAGTCAGGTAAGCTGAATAGCAAAAATGTGCTTAATAGCTTAAATCTCTACCTGCTCTAGAGTTGTCTTAGTTTCATTTTCAAGGATTAAAAAACAAAGAGTAAATATTAGATGTGCGTCCTTGCAGGGGAGTTTTATAAAAAATTGCAATACACACTTTTAAGCTATAAAAGCCCTCGAAATGTCAAGTAATTGTGTATATTATCTATAAAACCTTGAACTAAATTACTCTTTTTGGTGTTGGTTAGTAATGTTCAGAATATAAAAGAAAAAAAATTGTCATGTCAAGGATATTTCAGGAAAAAAAGCTGCTTTAACTGTTCATATGCAGACATTTGCTCCAATAATTTAGACTTTTGAGATTAAAGAGAGAGCTCTGCTTTGCCTTTAATGTATCAACCTTTTTTCACTAGTGGAGGTGTAAATTAGAGCAATCAATTTGCCCTTTTTATTCCATCTGTTTGCCTTTGTGCTTACACACACATTTGCTTCCCTGTTACAGTGAATCTGTGTTAGCTGAGATACCAAGTATTAATATCTGTTATAAAGTGCAGGTGAAACAGTATTTTTTTGAGTGTACTAAGGCGGGTAAAATTTTTAAAATAACATTTTCAACATTTTTTCTTACATATTCATGAGACCACATTGATTTAGCAGTGTGGTAACAACGTCCAGCATCCGGAATTTTTTATTTTTCCTGTGATTTTTTATGCTCTGTAAAATTACTTCTCAAGTGTCACTGGGCTGCAAGTGTTCTGGAAATGTTTAATCACTTATACAAACGTTATTTACACATTTGTAAAGTGATCTCAAATGCATAACTTTGATTTCTGTTAGAGATGTTGTGAAGAGGACGAGGACTGATGTTTTCCCTTTTTCTAACAGAAAGAAAGAAGTTTCTTCTTTATGCAAGGCGTTCAGAAATAAGAGGGGTGGACATAGAAAACCCATATTTCAACTTCATCACAGCCTTCACCGTTCCTGACATTGATGATGTGACAGTCATAGATTTTGATGCTCTTGAGGAACGTTTATACTGGACTGATGTGAAAACACAGACCATCAAACGTGCCTTCATTAACGGGACTGGCTTACAAACCATTATTTCAAGAGGTAAATAGCATAGCATTGAAACAAAAATAATTCATTCCAGGTAAATAGGTGTTGTAAGCATGCTAAAATATGAGCATGCAAGTTCTTGATATGTGCACCTCGCACTGGTATTGGATAATTGATCTAAGTAATAAGCCAGCAAAATTTTCTTTAGGATTCTAGTTCATTTTATTGATTCATAATTCAATTTTATGTAAACAAATTGGGTTGTAATTTAACAATTGATTTTATACAAGATTGAAATGTGTCGTTAAAAAGGGAAATAATGTCTTCAGGGGAAGGTAGAAAGAATAAATAACAAAAGCAGGAGAAGCACAGTATCCTGACATGGCTTTGCATTGAAGAATTCCCTATATCCTCTGGCTACCTGTGCTGACCTAGCAAAGGACTTGGCTCTGTCAGGGTTATTTTTTCTTTTCAATCCATGTAGATCTTTCAGCTTGGTGAAACATATGACATGGTAGCTTTCTAATTTTGGTGATACTGGTGTAATGTGGGGGGGGTTTTCTGTATAGATTATATATATAAGTACAGAAACTTAATATAAAGTCTGCACTTCATTGATTCAACCTTATTGTTGTCCTTGGTAACATTCGGGGTTTTTTTCCAACCACTGAAAAACAGTGGGACATGTTGCTCTTCTACTTTGTGAGGTACCTACCTGCTTAAAAATAGGAAAAAACTGACTATGTGAAAGCAATTTTTGCTAACTTTGGTTCCACAACTGTTAAGTGAATGTTTTGGAGGGGAAGAGGAGAAAAGAAATCGCTCAGTTATGTAAGATCAGATCTTTTCTGATTTTGAGAACAAATAAATCAAATAGTTGATTATCTGTGAACTTGATAAAATAATTAATTAAAGCTCTGCCCCTTGTGTCACTTTAGAAGAAATTAGTTCTGTATTAGCACATTTTGGGAAATGTGGGCAAACATGGCAATATCCCCATTTGGCTGTGTAGATTGTTGAATTAATTTATTTTGTGTGGCTTTTTCCCCCTACTATCTTAGAGACATTTTTATTAATATCTAGATATGTTTTTTAGTCTCAATAATGAGAACAAGGTTTAGAATGCCTCCTACAGCTCTTTAAATCTTTAAAAGTTATTCAAGTGCTCAACAGAGAGACTTGCTGTTTGCTTTTTTTAAGAGGTAGTAGAATAAAAATATTATTTATTTTACACAATATATAGTGAAAAATCACTGAACTTGTCAAGGATCTTAATGAAACCTAAAGAAACAGACTATTTGTGAGTTTTTATCAGCATTCTCTCATATTGCTTTTATTATGGTAGCTTCTGTGGTGGAGTTTTTT
This sequence comes from Atrichornis clamosus, assembly GCA_013400975.1. NCBI lineage: Eukaryota > Metazoa > Chordata > Aves > Passeriformes > Menuridae > Atrichornis > Atrichornis clamosus. The sequence goes on along the minus strand of WBMZ01007959.1, from coordinate 10,089 downwards.
TGTGGGATTTTTTTTTGTTCCAGATGTAATTTATTGTATAAAAGTTCGAGAAAATTACAATGTTCTGGCACATCAAAACAATGTAAAGACTATTTATTATGTGTAAACTATCTCATTTGCTTACAGTTATATTATTATATGTCTTACAAGGACATCAGAAGCTTTGTAAGCACGTACTACTGGGAGTCTCACTGGGTGAAATCTTATGCCAATGTCATACTTTAATCTTTTAACCAGTGCTTATTTTCTAGTTCCTCCAAATGCCTATTTTCTAGTTCTCCCAACCAAAAAAACCCAGAAGGGCAGGGGATCAGTTTAAAATGGGTCAAGGACGGCGTGTTTGGTGTCCTTTGCTGCATTCTCTGAAGTTGGCAAACTTCCCAATGCCCAGTCACTGCTCAGCCTCATGGACGTGCAAGCCAGTCCACAGCCACATCCCTGTCAGTTTGTCAAGGACAATAATCCTGTCAGTGCAAATTACCACGCTAAGTTGACAAAAGATGTGTATAAACAATGAACTATAATGAAATCATTAAATCACCCTTGGCCTGTTTCCTTGTCTGCAAAGATTCGAGTCAATACGAACTAGTTCTACCTCAAGGCAGAGGGGTGTGTTGGTATGTTGAGCTTGAGCAGTGACTTTATACCCAGTATTTCGGGCAGATACTAACATTTCATTTAATACCTTGCTAAGGAAGACCACCACATTAAAAAAGCCTCTCTGAAGTTACCAAATATCTCATATCTTACTCCTGTTTTGCTACCTCAGGTAATAATGGTGGTGTAGGTTAACCCTCACCCCCACAGCTGCTCATTCACTTCCCTCAGCAGGATGGGGAAGAGAATCAGAAGGGTAAAAGTGAGAAAAGCTTGTGGGGTTTGATAAAAAAAAAAATAGGAAAAGTAAAAGCCATGTGCACCAGCAAAGCAAAATTAAGAATCCATTCCCTGCTTCCTATTGGCTGACAGATCTTTAGCCATATCCAAAAAGGCAGGGGAGTAACTTGGAGCCTTCAAAAGCAAAACCAGAGAGCTGCTTCAGTGGAATAGCTCCTTATCAGCTATAGAACTGTGCTATAGACCAGTGGTTTTAATTCAGATCCCTCTGTACTGAGCCTTCCTGGTGCTGAAGAGGGAATAAGGCTTTTAAACTACAGCAGAGCATTGTTTTAGAAAGCCACTGAGTAGGAAATGCTTTCTGAAGTAGAAAATTGCAATACAGAAGTTCAGCATCTGTCTCATTTTTATTTTTGGACAATAGGTTTTATGCTGTGAATATTCAGTCTGATTTTCATGTTCTTATTTGTAAGTGTGTTAGACCCAGGAAGAAAAATAAAGTTATTAATTCTTGGCAACTGGTTAATAAATACATCTGAATAGAATATCGCACAATAGTGTTAACAAACTGTGGATAAATTGTTTCGGGTTTTTTTTCCCCCTAACACTGACCATAATGCAGGAAGAAAATCAAAATAACTGCTTTCCCTTTTTGCAGATATTCAGAGTATCAGAGGTCTTGCAGTGGATTGGATATCACGTAATTTATATTGGATTAGCTCAGAATTTGATGAAACACAAATTAATGTGGCACATTTGGATGGTTCCTTGAAAACCTCAATCATCCATGGAATCGATAAACCTCAGTGTCTTGCAGTTCACCCAGTAAAAGGGTAAGGTATCCATGGTTGTAATAAACAAACTGTGGTAAAGCTCATCAGAAGGTTCTTCTTCATTCATATTTTAAGTTGCCCATTCTGTTTTTCTATCAAACTTGAAGTAAAGGCGCTCATTTCAAAGATTTTGCTGAAAATTTCTTAACTGAATACTGCTTTCCCTGTAAAGCTGCTTATTAAATCATGTAATCATTAAATGTACACTTCTTCTAAACTGATGAACGTTTTCACTACTGATGCATTAAAAATACTGTCTACACCAAGCAACATCTTAAATACATTTATTTTCTGCTTCAGGAAGCTGTACTGGACGGATGGTAACACAATTAACATGGCCAACATGGATGGCAGCAACAGCAAAATACTCTTCCAGAATCAAAAAGATCCTGTTGGTAAATACCTTTTTCCCTATTTCTTTTTTTAATTGATAGTGATTTATTAAGTGATTTATTGTCTTGAACTGCTATTTAAGTGTACTATGATGTTTTTCATTTCCAGTATAACAGTGATAAGAACAGGCATAAAGTCATTAACTCATGTACTTTTGTGTTTCACAATTTAATAATTTGCACCCATTCTAAGTGAAATTTACTGTGATTTTAGTGAAGTATTATTAACTTCTAGGATTACAAAAGACTGAAGGAGAACCCATCTGTATTTCTCAATCTTTATATCATGGTTAAAAAGATGTGGAGATCGGGATTTTAGAAAGTTATGGATAAATGTGAGAGGATGCTTTGACTGGAAAAGTAGATCCTTCCTCACCAGGATCTAAACTACATGATGAAAAGATGAATTGTCTCTTAACTTTTGACATAGAGGAAAAAAAACAACAGTTGAAGCATATATTTCATATAATGACTTAGCCTCAGTTTTAGTATTTGAGAATTCATATAGTTGATGATAAATTATGGCACTTTAAAAAAAAAACCAGCTCTCTCTATATATACTTTTTGTTTTTGTTCAAGCCTCTTTCAGTAGATAATTTCATTTTTTTAAGAGTTAAAGTGGCTATGTCAATTGTTGATGCCTTATTAATGGCCCATCCATAAAGTGATTATATTTTAAAGCATTTATTTTTTCGTAACTGAATGCATTAAGCAAGCAGAAGCAAAAGTGATTTAAAGAATTCAATAAATTTGACATAAGAGCAACATGACATGCATTTTACACCCTAAATTCAATGAATTTTGTAGAAATTACTTGATAACTGCTTTATTGTCGATATGATTATCTGTCTATCCAATTGAAGAGACACTTACCTTCTTATCTGGAGAAAAAGAGTGGTAAAAACATTAATTTTAAGGTGAAGAAGAAGCACTTTTAATTATATTAGAACAATATTAAGAAGGACGGTAACGTGCAACATTTTGCACTGAATATCTCATGATCACAGGTCACAGGGTCCAAAATTGCAATCCTTATGGTTTCTGTATTGAGTTTTCTCTGAGGGGCAGTGAAATCACTGAACCAAATTCAAAGGCTGCGTGTGCAAATCCATGTGGGCAAGTGAAACAACTCGTTTTCTTTCTGTAGTATTGGATTAATTTTTAACACCTTTGAGAACTGATAATAAATATTTGTCATTGGTTATATTCCAGGTCAAGGGTTCTTGTTGTATATAAATGAGAGAGATGATATGTATGTCAAGTGTAGAGTATGTAGTTTGTAAAGAGAATGTTATGTATGTATGTAAAGGGAAAAAAAAATTTTGCGCCTTGCCTGAAAACTTTTAATTTGTAGACATCTTGAATCAGGGTTTTTTTTGTCACTTGGGATGGACTTAAAAATAGATTCAGTCTGAGGAAAAATAGCAGTCTACACAATAGATCAAACAAGTATTAAGTTTCCAATATCAAACTCTAAATTAAAATATATGCAAAATGCTGGTTTCAATGGTTTAAATTATCTTTACCCTTAGCATAAGACGTTCCCATGCTAAAAACAAGAAAATCCTACTGAAGAGCCAGAAAGTAGCAGTCTTAAGCCCTTAAATTAATATTTCATTTCTAACTGAGAAACTGTCTTTTTCCATAAGTGAAATTCTAGTTCATGCAGTGCTAATTTTGAGTGTTTGGGGAGTTCACCGGTAGATTGATGAAAAAGACAAATATCTGGCTTATTAAACTTGGTTATCCTGGTAATTTATGGGGTGTTTAGTTTCCTTGATACATAATTTGAGAATTCGAAAAATGAGGGAGTTTTCCAATGTGTGACCTGAAGTGAACTGGCGGATGTTTTTTTTTTCTCTTCTGTTTGAGTTGATCAAAAGAAGGAGACAATTCTTCAATTACAAAATTTTGTGTTATCACAAAGAATATATGTAATTTGGAAGTTTTGGGAGCTTGAGGGAGGATGACAGAGGGTGTCTTTTATTTTTATCTTAACTAGCGCATGCTAGCTACGGCTTGCTAGTCCATTCTGCAGTTCTAAAAGCCTTCAACGCTAACACACATCTAGTGGTCAACAAACGAACTCGTCACTGGAGTACCATTAGTCTGTATCCTTAGGAATTCAGAATTTTATACTCTGTTGGGCAAATAATTTGCTCATTGGAATTCCCTGAGAACAGTACTGTACCACCCTCATGTTGATATTCACTTTAGCAGATGGGTTATAAGGTTTAAGGCAGTCACCCACGCTGGAATGCACCGTGAGTATCTGTGATGCTTATGGCTAATAAATCATCTGTTTTCATTTGTGAAAAGAAAAAGGACAATTTCTGAAAAAAAAATCTGAATAAATATGCTCTGCCTACATGAGAAATAATATGTTTTCACAAAGGTTGGTAATAGGGGAAAAGCATTTGAAGAAGAATAATGTGGAATACTTGTGTGGAAGGAGATAGGAACGTTTTCCTTGTCAGTTGCTGCTGTGTGATTGGAATACCCGTGTGTAGAAACACCAGTTTAATATCTGCAGTATAAAACCTGACAAGATAGGATTGTAATTGCTGTGTAGCTTGTATTGACAGCAACCCCATAAATAGATCCCATCTAGGTGCAATCACTGAGCAGCTGGTAGTGCTCAGGAGGAGCAGCGAATACCAAACACTGCTCATCTCGGAGCAGGGAAACCTTCACACTTGTGTATTCCCTTTTACCCCACAGCAAGGTTCATTGATATTCCCAGGGAAATTCCCTGTGCTAGGCCGAGTGCTGCAAGTGCTGCTTGTCTCCACCGTGGCACTTTGTGCTGGGAGCCCTTCTTGTTGTACCAGCATGAAAACGTGTGTGCAGAGACACTGCCAGACAAGTCTCTCCTGAAGGCACTGCTCGGTATCCACGTCCCCTCCTGAGCCTGTGTTGTTTCCTCCGGGATGACGCACTTGCGGAGACGGGGGAAAGAAATATCAGTAGCTGCAGAGGGGCTGGAAAGCTGTATTTCAGAAGCTCGGGAAGCAGACACCTCTCGGCCTGCCATGTCAGACGTGCGTAAAGAAGCAGTGACACGATGGCAGCTGTGAACGCTCTAGCTCATGGCACTGCCTTCTCCTGTCGGGGTTTTCAAAATCGCTTCCCACAGAGAAGCAGTTTACAGGATGAACAAGACTTCAGCACAATATCTAGTGATTGACCTATGCAGTGAAATACAGTATTTTTTGGCAACTTGCTGCTGGATACTTAACATGAGTTCTGGGAAAGCCGTAGTACCAAAGCAAATTATTATGGCATGTATTGTTACCATGCCAAGAATATTTCAGTGTGGAAAATCTCCTGCTACCACTTCTTGAACATTTTAAAAGGATTATGAAAGTCTGAAATACATTATCTCCTAGTTATTTGCTCTTACTTTCAAAAAACTACATAGTTTATCAATTTACTAGTTTATTTTGCAAGTATTTTTATTTTGATGGTTCTTTTGCTTCTAACTCCAAAGAACTGATCATGAGGCCAGTTCACTCTGAAGCAGAATGAAAGTTAATGCCATAAGTTTATTAAGAGTTTGGATTAGATTTTGATATTTCAGCATCCTAAGCAGAGAGCTGTGCATGCAGGGAGAGAACAGACTTTTTATAGTTTTGAATCACAAAAAGTACCTTGTTTTCTAAGCCTTTGTGTATTCATAATTTTAGAATATAAATGATGGCTTCTGGTTTGCATTTAAGAGTTGTTAATGACCTTGCTTAGGACCTCAGCTTATTCAAGTAATTCTTCATTGCCAGATAATGCTCTTTCATCAGTCAGTCACTAATTTCTGTAGATGCTGGGAGAAATAAAAGGCACAAATCTTTCTGAAAGCCTGGGTTTTTTATTGTAATTAATGAAGTTTGGTTTTCTCAAGTATTTTTTTTTAAAGAGTTGATGAGTGCATAGATAACATAATTATTTGTGTATATATATTTCTTAAATGCACTTTTATTATGAAAACAGCTTAACAAAATGTTTGTTTATTTACAGCCACAGTTAAAGTTGTATGCATTAATTACAGGTTTATCAATAGATTATGGGGAGAACAAGCTTTACTGGATCAGTTCAGGAAATGGAACCATAAATAGATGCAATTTGGATGGTGGTAATCTTGAAATAATTGAATCAATGAAAGAAGACTTAACAAAAGCCACAGCTTTAACCATTATGGGTAAGTCCAGTGATAATATATTTTTTTAATTATTCAAAGCTAATTAATAATGAAATATAAAAAGCTGAGGGAAACCGTGGTTGGATTTATGTAAATAATACATACAGGTACATTCACTAGTGAGACTCTTGTCTGAGAAAAAAGTTGTTTGTATTTAATTGAACAGTTTGCAATTTGTATTACAAGTATGTTTCTAAACATAGTCTTGCGTATGTATATATACATTGGATGAAGGCAACAGATTGATGGCTTATATTTACTATGTTCACGTGTAAAGCATGTTGGAAAGAGAAGGAGCTGTGTTATGCTCTTTATTACACAGAATTATCTATGACTTGTTTCCTCTGCTGCTCAATTCTTCCTACTCTCTCAGTTCAGATTATCCCTGGTTTGTTGGATTGGCTGGCACTTTGTGAAGACTTCTTTGGGTGATGAATTGATGATTGGGATTTTCTGATGTCTGCTAATATTCCGTGTATTAAATTGGTTGAAAAAAAAATAATTCTGTTTGTTACACTTGGTAAATAAGGCATGTTTAGAATGTTCTAAAACATCTATCAAAATTGTCAGAAGAACAGTAATGTAAGGAAAAATATCTAAAAAAATCAACTAATTGCAGATTACTGAATATTATAAAATATTGCTTCAAATTGACTTCCTATACACACTTTCAGCTCTTGGCCTTTGCTGTAGCTAGGACAGAGTGTGGTAAGAAATTCCAGCCTGACTCAGAATTTATCTTTATATTTCTGCAATTCCAGAGATAACTTTAGAGCTTTCCATATTTCCTCCAAACTGCTGAACCCTATTCTGGTTTTAAAAACAAAAAAAGTTCAGTTGATAAGCAGACTTTTCTTGGGATAGGTGACTCATCCACTGCCAGTCTTTTTATGAATTATTTTATTTGATGGATTAATTATGTAATAATTATGAACAAAGAGATGGTGTGTAGATTAATTATGTAATAATTATGAACAAAGAGATGGTGTGCTAGTGAAAGTTAAATAGAATCCAAATACCTTTATGCACATGGTGTAAATTTTGTCATATTTTAAAGCGTTAATTACTAAATTAGATTTATTATACACACATTTGGCATTAAACTCTAAATGCTGTCAGTATCTGATGGAGACAGGATTCTTTCATATGTGCATTCATAAACACAAGCAGTTTTGGTGTCAGAGGGAGTCATGAATATTAATTTGGACAAACTGCCTCTCATTGATTGGCTTGTGACTAGAAATTGATTGAATAAATGACTTTTACTCCGGGGAACTGTTGGAATTCATTAATTGGAGCTGTAAAGAATGTTTGTTCATATTGTCACTGAGGTATTGGTGGTGTCTTCTTCTGTGAGTCACAGGAACTACAACAGTGATGATCCACCTGAGACATGGAATAGAGTTTATAGTCATGTAAAGAAGAATGTTTCGTGAATGTTTGTGTGAAAGTGGTTGAATTTTTGCACATCTGGAGATGGAAAAATTTCTGCTGTGTGGTTTTTACACATACCTCTAACATTCATAGTTTGGGATGCTTTGTTTTTATGAGTGATGGCAATTCTTCCTACTCAAAAACAGTAAAACTTGGAATGTATTCGGGGGGTTCTGTTTTGCTTTGGGGTTTTGTCTTTGTTTCAGAGTCACAGTTGTGCTGAAGTGTAGCATGACATTGCAGTGAGATTCTGTATATAAATCTGCTGGAGAAAAGCACAATCACATCTGGTTTTATCAGCAGTGTTGTATGAGCTGATTGAAAAACATGAAGAGTTTCTGTATTCATTTGTCCTGTAAGTTTTCATGTTGTGGAACATACTGTGGTGACATAAATGCTGTTTATTTTCCTGAAGAAGAAGTTGTGCTTCAGCTTCTATAGGCAGGCTTTTGTGCGTGTGAAGTGGATGGGAACAGAAAATCCAATGCCATACAAAGCAAGATAAGAGATCTGTAATTGATAAATGTTAATAAATAATATATAAATAAGGAAGAATTACTAATTTGTTCTAATGTAAGATTTAACGTGATAGTGTGTGAAAATTTACTACCCTGCTGATCTGTATGCCTACAAGTTTAGTAGGAGATTTTAGCAGGTGAATCACAGTAATTGCAATCTTTATTGCATCATTTTTGCTCCATTTCCTAAATTTTCTTGACTGCTTTTATCTAAAAACATAGTAAACACAATAAAGCAACACGGATGAAATGTTTCTTCTTTGTGAATATACTGAGCTATCTTTTTTTAAAAATTTGAATTCGTCAGTGACTGAAGAGAAAACAAATATGATACCTGTGCCCAAACCCTTTACTGTTTTGTAGGATTTCTCTTCCACTCAGTACTGGAGAGTGCTGTAGTCTTCTGCTTTCTTTTGCATTTTTCTGTATTTTGCATTCAGTGGCTCCCCAGCTAAAAGCAGTATTTTGGAGAGTTTATACTTTTTTGTATGCTTATTTTAGCAGATTATCTTCTCATATTGTTGGATTAGGTTTCCACCGAGGCAGAAAGAGGAGAGAGTTTGGTATTTTGAGACTCCCTTTGCACAGTTGTGCCACCAAGTCACACAGTGGTCACATGTTGTTGATCACCAGAACCTTTATTGGCCTGAGGAAGGCACTAAATCAAGGAAACAGTGGAGGGAACCTCAGTGGATTGAAGGAATGGCGAATGTGATCTGAGATGGCCCTGGTTGCCATGCCCCCTTCCCTGCCAAGGGTAGGTGCACTGAAGGAGAAAGAATTTTCAGAAAAATTACTGAATTTCTAATAAATTTACTGCACCAGTGATTCTCGAGCACCTCTGTTGTTGCTTCTGAACATTTTTGTAGCTGTTGGGAAGCACCTTCCCCAGCCATCAGTCTCCTTGTCAGAAAGCATGAGCTCACAGAGACACCCAAGGAGAACCCCACAGTCTGTGTCAAGAGCTAATGCCTTCTGTTCCTGTACATTTTCTGGACATTTTGCACAGAAAACTCTCAGATCTTCTGAGTTTCCAGTGGCTTTTGCTGTGTCTTACAGTTCACGTTCCAGAAGATTTTTCAGAATTATAGAAAAAGTGGTGGCTGGGAGAGGCTTGGCCTGAGATTGCCTTTGTTTGCCTTGGTAATCGCTGTGCAGTTCTGATACCTCGAGTTTCTTGATCTTTAATGCTGTTAGTTTCAAAATTGGACAAGACAAGAGAAGCAGTTGGGCACTCCATGGTTGTGATCTGTGATGTGAACCCAATAGATACTTCCAGTGAAGTCAGGAAAGCTTTGGGTTGCTTTCTAATATAATTTATGGAGTGGTTCAGAGCATCACCAGTCAGTGGCAATCCTCATTTAGTGCAACCCCTCAATCTCCCCATCGTTTTTATTGCTTTCAATTCCTCTATTTTAGCATTGCAGTTTAGCTGTTGGAAATCATTTGGAAGTTACCAGTGCTGTTTCATATGTTTGCTGTTGTTTAGTCCTTTCCAGGCTCTGTTTAACATTTTCCTACTATTATATTCTTTGGTGGTACATTATAGAAGGTAATGATAAGAAATAAAACATAATGTTAGCAAACAAGCTGGTGCAAAAGTAACTGTCAGGTTTATCCTTGAGGGAAATGGAAACAATATATAATTCACATCTTTTTGTATTTTGGGTCTCTCATTTATTGGTTTTCTACTCAGTAGTGTCAGTCTTCTTTCTTTTTCAATATGGTGAGCAATTTTGGTGCCTGCTTTTGCTAAATCTTTTTGAACACGATATAGATGTGATGAAAATTATGTTCCATTTGAAAGTAAAGCTTTTGAATATATATGAAATTACTATTCTTCCATGCCTTTAAGCATACAAAAAATTATTTTTTATGTTACC